>SNQJ01S0058026.1:32094-68812 GCA_010110895.2 Picea sitchensis | reverse complement strand
TGTGGTGTATTGGTGTAACTCTTATACTATTGTTCATTTCTCATTGGATATAATTGAATGGTTTAAGTATAAGTTGAATTTTTTTTTTAAATTGTACTTGATACTGATTCACCCCCCTCTCAGTATCAACAGTGAATCCTTTGTGCATGCTAAGTGTTAGGAACTTGCAGAGCTAAGTGAAAGTGGATGTAAGAAGCTTGTGTAGATTGTAAGAGGGCTTTGTGTTGTAACCTAACTCAAGGAAGGAGGATCTAGAAAGGTGCACGCAGATCTCTTGTCCTATGCGGAGTAGGATCTTATGGCTCTGTGCATGTAGAAGACTGACTGAAGATAATAAAGAGAAGAAGATTTGGTGGATGTAGCTCCAGGTTGGGGGTGAACCACGTATATCTTGTGTTATGGTTTCTTTGTGCATTGTGATTGTTTTTTTCTTCATGTGGTTAATGCTTAGTGTAGTAATGTATGATTAGATGGACATCATATGATAACTCAGTGCTTAGTGATGTGAATGAATGTTAGATTTAATCTGGGTTGGTATGCTTAGTGCTTAAATACATTAGATATGGATGAATACTGCGATGCTCTGTTATTAGGGTTTATCTGCATTGTGAACTAAGGTTAAATATTGATGAATAATGATGGCTAAGTGCTCTTTTAAGGTGTTGTAATCATAGATCTGTGTCCTAGCTAGGTTGCAAACATCTGAGTCCTGCAACCACCCCTGCCTCTACCTCAGGTGAGACTTCATCTTCTTCATAGGTATTGTTGAAAGGGATGGTAGTGAGGGTTTTTTTGGTGTGTTGTTGAAGCATTGAACCCTGGGTTTTCCCCTATGCCAACAGATCCCCAAAGGGATCTACACCCACAGTCTGTAGGTAGAATTTATTAGTGAACGCTAGGAACTTGTCCGTGTCCGTTACATCATGGTCTGAGTACCTCAATTTCTCTACATGACCTAACAAATCTTCTTTTATACGTACCCCTTCCAGTATGCGCAACAAAAAAATTATTGTGGCGGGTTGTCTCCATGATGACCTAGGTACCTTTTTCTTGTCCTTTCATTGTGGTGGATGGATCGAAGTTCCAGCCTCCATTGTTTTTTATTCAACAACCTTCTCTGGTTGGCTAGTGACATCCTCCACTGCTTCCTCTTGTAGATGTTCTGACATGGTTGTTTGTGATTCTTCTAGCACAACCATTTTTTCCTGGTTTGAAGTCGTTCCATTGCCTCTCTAGGCTTCTGTAGGGTTTTCTGGTTACACTTGGTTGTATGAACCTTCATTATGTTGGCCCTTTCCCTCTTCTGGACTATAGATGTCCATTCCCATAGGTGTTGTATGTTGGTTTTCTTCCTCAATGTGTGTGGGGATTACTGGTGTTACATCTGGTGATGGTATTTCATCCATATTGGCGAATTCTGGCAATGAAGATGGTTGTTGTTCATCTCCCTACGAGTGTATTTGTGCTTTGGTCCTAACTCTGGGTTTTCTAGATGTTTGGCTCGGTTCCCCTTGTTTAGGTGGTTCCATGGTGGTAAAACATTATCGTTCACCAAGTTCAGTAGCCTCTGTAACCTCTATAAACTTTCCTATCTCCTTTGTATGCCTTATCGGTCTCTGCCTTTTCTAATTTCGCAATAAGATTCCTGCTCCCACGTCCCTGATTTGTTTGGGTGTTGTGTGAATCTTGTTGAAGACATTAACTATACTATAGATTCAATGAACCTCTAGTTCCTTCTTACTTTTCATTACTTTCCCTACTGTCTTCAGTTGGTGTGATTAATGCGACGTCTCATTAGTATTTTTCAACATTTAATTCTATTGGCCCTCGTCACTTAGCACTTATTTCTTCGTAGCCACCTTTCCCGCTTGTTTTTTATTTAAACTGACCATTGGACATGTCTTCCTCGGGCTCGTACTACCGAGTGTGCATGCTCCTTATCATTTTTTCGCATTGTACCTATGTTGGTACCTTTTGATATCCTTTTTTTCATTTATTTTTTTACTGTGCGGTATATTTCAAGTTGCGGGTGGTCGAATGTCCTTGTACAACTTCAGTCGACTCCCATTGATAATTCCTATGAGTTTTGTGCCTCCAAATTATTTCAACTGTACATCTCCCTCGTCTGTGACATTTTTTACTTCATATGGTCCTAACCAGTGCATTCTAAGTTTTCCTAGGTGTTGAATGGATTTATTGTCATACATTAACACTAAGTATCTTGCCTTGAAGGTTTTCTTCTTGATATGTCTGTCATGCCAATATTTTTCCCTTGATTTATGAACTTGTTGGTGGAACACTGCTAGGATCCGATCTTCCTCCATGATCATCAATTGATTCATCTTATCTTACATTGTGCCTTGTTCTTTCATGTTCGTAATCGTTGTTATGCGTAGACTAGGTACCAAAAATTCTAATGGCACCACTGCTTCTTGTCCATATACCAGTTTGAATGGTGTGTGTCCTGTCAACTTCTTGCATGTGGTCCTATATGCCCATAATATTACTTGTATTTTTAGGTCCCAATCATCCCTCTTAACATTATAGATTTTCGTCAATGCATTCTCAAGGATTATGTTAAATGCTTATATTGTTTTGTTTTCTTGCAGATGATATGGTGTACTCTTTTGATGATGGACTTCAAATTCCTCAGTCATAGCCTTGATAGTACTGTTAATGAAATGAGTGCCTTGGTCACTCATCAAAATTCTTGGGCAACTGAATCTAGTAATCACATGTTCAAATAGAAAGTGTGTTGTTGTTTCTGCACTGCAGTCTTTGACTCATGCTTCTTCCACCCATATTATCATGTATTTTGTCGCAGTGATAATGTACCTTTCTCATGTCCTCTTTGTTGGTGGGTTAATTGGTCTCACAAAATCTATTTCCCATTTTTCGAATAGCTGCAAAGTTACTTGTGGTCGCAGTGGCATCCCATCCCTTCGATTAGGTTTACCAACCCTCTGACAAACATCGCATCTCTGAAAGTACTCCTTCGATTCCCTGTGAATGGTCAACCACCATAGTCCTACATGAAATACCTTCTGCGTGGTAGATTTTCCTGTGCAATGTCCTCCTGCTATTGCTTCATGGGATTCTACTAAAATTCTTGGTCTTTCATGTTCTAGCACATATCTTCACAAGATTCTATATGTGCCCATTTCGTATAAGTGTCCTGCAATCAGTTGATAGTATGCAGCTCGGACTACTAGGTTTTTCTTCTGCATGACATTATATTTCTGTGGAAAAATACCTATACTTAAGTACTGGATGATGTCTGCAAAGTATTCATCAACAATCTAAACTGAAAATAATTGTGCGTCTGGAAAGTTATGTTCTAAGATTGTAGGTTCCTCTCCATTTAGGACCCTTGATAGATGGTCAAGTCTTGCATTCAAATTCCCTGGCTTGAATATTACTTCAAAATCAAATTCTTGAAGCAGGATTAACCATCATCAGATTCTCCCCCCCAACACTGGCTTGTTGACTAGGTACTTAAGGGTTGAGTGATATATTAACATCTTAAAATGTTTTCCCAATAAGTAATGTTTGAACTTCTCCAGTGCATAGACCATAGCTAGGCCTTCCCTTTCTGTAGTATTGTAGTTATGTTCTAATTCTGACATTTTTTTGCTCACAAATGCTATAAGATGATCCAAATCTACTGCTCCTGGCTGCACCAAAATATCTCCAAGTGCTATGGTTGATGCATATACATGTACGTGGAATGTCTTCTCCTAATCTGGAAATACTAGTATTGGCGTTGTTACCATCTTTTCTTTCAGTGTATCTAGACCATGTTGATAATCTTCTTTCCACTGAAACTTTGTATCTTTCCTCAACAGTTTCCCCATTGGCGCGGTGATCTGCATGTACCCTTTGATAAATTTTATGTAGTATCATGTGTGGCCCAATGTCTCCCTTAGTTGATGAACTATTTTTGGTGGTGGCAGGTTAACGATTATTGCAATCTTTGCAAGGTCTACTAGTAAACCTTTCTTGCATACTATATGGCCTAATAGTGTCCCAAACGATGTTCCAAAAATACACTTTTTGATGTTTAATTATATTTGGCACTGCCTGCATCTTTCTAACATTAGTCGCAAGACCTCTACATGGTCTTTCAACAGACTATAGATTGTCCAATTGTCCAAGTATACCTCTAGAAACTGGTGGATAAATTTTTTAAATATAGCTATGAATACTCTGGAGAATATTGTTGGTGCATTCTTTAGTCCAAATGACATGACTGTGTACTAATAGGATTCCCATTCCATAGAAAAAGTGGTCTTATATCTGTCTTCCTCTGCTATATTGATCTGGTGGTAGCCCAAGAATCCATCAATGAATGAGTAAATTTCATGTCCTCCTACGTTCTCCAATACTTCATCCGTGAAAGGTGTCGGGAATGGGTCATGTAGGCATCCATCGTTCAACTTCCTCAAGTCGACCCATATTCTTATCCCACCTTTTTTTTCCTCCTGAACTACCACTGGGCTTATCCATTATGATTCTTCCACAAGTTGTATGATGCCGACTTCTAGAATTCTATCAATCTCAACTTTGACTTTCTGCTTATATATTGGATTTAGTTTGTATGGTCACTTCCTAATCAGTCTTCCCTCAACTATGAGTGGTTTCTTCATTTCTCCTATCTCTCCCACTATGCCCTTCATTTATGTAAACGTTTTGGGGAATAGATCGTTGTACTCGCACAGTAACTCTGTTATGATTTCTATTGTCTTCTCATCCCAGTAGTCTCCAGTGTTGCCCATTTTGGGATTCTCCACTGTCCCAATGTTGAATTTATTCACCTTGATCCAAGCAACAATTACTTCTAATTATAGAGGTGGACCTTCCACTTCTCTTTCACCTTCCACTTCATCTATCTGAATATTGTGCAGGTCGTCTTCATCTGGTGCTTCTTCCTGCACATGGTAGCATGACAACAGTTCTTTCACTGTCTGTATGTTTCATTGTTGTTCTTTTCTTATGATTTCAAATTTTGGTTCCTTAATGAATATCACCCCTCTTATCTTCTTAAGTGTTGCATCTATGTTGGGGTTCTCATGCTCGAATGAGAAAGTGAATGTAAAATTATGTTGCAATACCAGCCAACTCGTGGTTCCTCAGAAGAGTTCCTAGTTCGTATACCAGTTTGTTGGTATGCTTTCTAAGGTATGTATGAAATTATGAGGCCATTCCTATGGGGGTGTCATTTTCCACAACACTCTTCACTTCTCTAAGTGTTCTGCCAGTGCCCCCTGTCCATCATAATTCTGTTGTTGGTTGCTTCTATGTTTTTCACCAAATCGTATGCACAGTAACTGCTTACATTGGTACCAATCTTTGATTGTTTCCTTGTGTGCACCCCACCATCTTGTAAGTATGGCCTTGAGTTCTATATCTAGTGCTAAGAGTCTCTAGTTTTCTAACACTTCATCTTCGTACTGTGCCAAGAATTTTTCTAAATCGTTTACTCCATGGAAACTTGGTGGTTCCCTTATCTCCATACCTACCCATCTTACTTCGCAGCCTATTCTTGCGCATCTTCTTGTGGAAAATTCATGTATCCTCTGCTTCCAATTCTCTAAACCTGTATTTGAGTCCATTGTATGAAGTAATGCTCTGCCAACTGAGTATCCCATCTACAATTGGGTTGACGTAATCCTCATTACAATTAGTTGTTTTGTAAAATGGGTTGACTTCCTCCAAGTCTAAGCAAGTAGGTTCTACAAATCGCTCTCCTTCTGATGGTTCTAATGGCACAATGACCCTGTATTCTCCTAACTCAAATGTCATTTTTTGTGTCTTGAAATTGATTGTTGCCTAGTTATCAAATGCCCAATCTAAGCCAAGCAATATTAGATATGGTGTTGTTCCATCCACTATTTCAATCACTTCGAAGTTTGCTTTAATGCGCACTCCATCAACATCTATTGTCACTCCTTTTAGTCTACCAATTGGTAGAACTTTGTGTTGGTTTGCTAGTTTCAGTTGAACGAGTGCATATCCTAAAGTGGGATCTCCCATAAATTTCCATGTATTCTTGGGTAATACATTGACTTCAGATCTTAGATCCAGTATGATATCTTCCATGTTGAAATCTTCGATGTTGGCATTCAGCCTGAACTCCCTACTTGTTCTTCTCCTTGTATGTAGGTGATTAACTGTATTTTGTTCTAGTTTTCCGTCTGTCTCTATGATACATATTTATAATATATTTTGCAATATTTTGATAGAGGATGGATCATTCAATATTTTTGCGCATGATTGCAAAAAGCCTTTGATTGTACTTACTTTTCCTAGGGGTTGTGTTTCTTTCGTATGATCTATCAATGGAGGCATGTCATACTCTGGTACTTCCTTTCTCTTATGCGCAATTGAAGTCAACACGATGTCTTTCTTTAGAAATTATTGTTTGGTTTTCTTAAATGCTTCTCTTTCTATGTTTCAAACTGTTTCCTTGGTTCGACATTCTTCTTCACCCACTGGTGTTGTATTTACTCTTGACGGATTGCGTCATTTCCTGTTTTAGCTCATCCACGCATAACTATGTTGATGTTTCTTTCGTTATCCCTCGCTTCTGTTGAAATCCATTGAATATTCTGGTTGTTTTGATTCCTCTTTTCCTAGATCTTCCTTAGTAATGTAGGACATTCCTCTGTTTTGTGATCAAATGCGCGACAATACATACAAGTCGTTGGTGGAAGTGGACATTCTCTTGCATAATGTCCCAATTGTTAACAGTTGTGACATACCACTGGTCCTCTACCTCTTCCAAATCCTCCTCTTGCTTGTCCTCCACCTTTGTAGCCAACTCGATCTCCTCTCGATGCGTTATACAGAGGAGCCTAATTGTATTGCGGGGTATTGTACTGAGGTTGCGTTGTATTGTACTATGAATGCGCAGTATTACATGGTTGCTTCGCAGTATTATACTTTTTCTACACAATGTTGTATGGGGCTAGAACTTGGTTAAATTGAGGTGTGACTAGCCCTATCATCATTTCTTCCTACACCCTATATGCATCTGATGTCCTCTCTCTCATCAAGTCCATAGTTCTACAGTCTTTGTCATCATGGCCCATTGACTTGCAAAAGTTGCAATATGAACTCTTGGGAACTGTCTAGTATTTATGCATCATGGGGCAGTGATATGGATCGAGGCCCAGTTTCTTACAGATTTTGCACCATAGTCCTCCTATTGGTAATGGATTTGGCATCCCTAATTCAATATACTGCACGAATGTTGGACATTTATTCTTTTGGTGTCCTTCTTTCCTGCAAGTGGTACACCAAATGGCTTCTCGTTTGTCCTTACTTTTGTTCTCGTTTAGATGGAATGTTAAGTTCTTCAAATCCTCCTTCATCTCTTCAATGGTTGGATCCATCTTCTAATATTGGTTTTCTTCCAATTGCAG
This sequence comes from Picea sitchensis, assembly GCA_010110895.2. NCBI lineage: Eukaryota > Viridiplantae > Streptophyta > Pinopsida > Pinales > Pinaceae > Picea > Picea sitchensis. Next base: position 61,388 of record SNQJ01S0058026.1, on the reverse strand, counting down.
CGATTCATGCAGAGCCTTTGCCCGCGTCTGAAACTTCTGATGTCGCAATGGATATTTTAAGTGTGGTAGTAGTGAATTGATGTACATGTGCCTGTGTTGCATATCAGTCATGAGATATTTCATCTTTTCTTCGAGTCACTTGAATATATGATCAATCTCCCATACATATTCTCCTAGTTTCTGTCTAATTTCTATCATCTCATTCATGTATTGATCCTATGAACTTGGATTTTGAAACTCATTTATCAATAATTTCATGATGTCCGCAATTGTTCTGGTTGTCCCTGGTGGATTGTTTGTATATAAACTCATATACCAATCCATTGCATGACCCCTTAGTGTAATTGATAGTTGTGAAAGTTTACTTTTCTCATCTGTGATATATTTTTCTTCCCAGATCTTCTCACAGATAAACAAGTGCTTCTTCGGGTCCTTCGACACTTCGCCTTTGAATTCTGGTAACCTGATGGTGGGATCGTGTCCTGCCATCCTAAATGTTGAACTACTACCTTCGCACGGTGTAGATACTTGGCTGGTGCTTCCTGAATTGGCTCCTCCAGTTGTTGTTCCTTGTGTAGATGTACTTCCTAATGTCTTTCTTCTCCGAAAATTTGGTTGTCTAAATGGTGTTGTGTTTTTTGGTGCATTAGTCGCACATGGGTTTATGGGTTCCACACTAACATTAATATGGATAGGATTGTTGCCTTTGGTTCTCGATTTTGGACCTCTCGTCTTCCTCGCATATGTTGCACTCAGGATTTCCTCAATCTTATCCATAGCCCAGAGATCCTCTACCTCTTCTTCAACACTTTCCAAGCCTTCCCCCATGGCTATAGCTCTCTTCTTTGTATTCACCTTGTATTGGTAGGGTAATCCACTACACGTCTTTCCAGCTGTCGCCATGATCTTCTTGATCTAGTCATCATCCATCATGATTGGGTCCAAGGTTTCCTCCTTCTTTCCTTTATCCACTTCTCCTTATATTTATCCTCTTATTGTCAGTGCTTCCCCTCTTCCCCCATGCATGCAAGGAAGTTTACATGCCTGACTCCATTGTCATTACACCTTTGTTATAGAGAAATATCTTAATAGAAATATAAACAAATCTAATATATATTCCTCGCGGCCATCACAGAAAATCTTTCTCCACTGTGTTTTACAACTTCGTGGTATCTACTTCAAATTCTGTTATAAATCCTGCTACAATAATGTCGAGCCAAAAATATACTGCGCGGGTGAATTTATTATTCACCTGTTGTAACTACTCAATCTGAACTGAGGTCCAATCTAGCTGGTGTATCCGGTTTTTTGCATGGTTATCCTTCAAACTCAATATCCACTCCTGCAATAAGTGTGGAAAAGAAGAAAAAAGTACTTCATGCAGATCAGTAAACACATACTTCTCAAGGTATTTGCATGGTGTTACTCTAGGGTTTCTGTTATATTTTTGTGCAAACTCTAGCTCCTTTTTCTTTGACCAGCTTTCGATATCTTCTTTCATGGGATTCCATGGTCTCAACATCCCTTTATAGAGACACATTCTTACCTTCGTGTTTTCTGATTCAGTATTCCCTTGACCCACTTTCTGTAGACCTTACGTTTCTTTTAACATATTTTCAACACACCCCATCTATACAATCCTATATTGTTCCAACCAACAATGGAACCATTTGTTGGTTTACTTTCTAATTTTATATATCTAACATTATTGACCCAAGGTTCAAGTTTACTAGAGTTCCAACAAAGCCTCTAAAACTATTGACCCTCTTGGTAAACTAGAAGAAAACACAACGCACACAATGCAGTGTGTAGTCTTACCTAAGATTGTCTTAATGGGTGACTACAATACTCAATTGTTTGCAGTCTAGGATTGAGTGGGAATCTAAGAAGTATGTGTTGGGGGTTTTGTTTAGATTATTAACACAATATATTTTCATTCCTAGTTATGCATGTAGTAATATCATTCATTCATTCTGCTAATATCTACTCATAAACAGTAAAATAAACACAAGCATTCAATCACATAGCACATGTTTTACCATGGTTCACCCCCTCCTGGGCTACGTCCAAAAATATCTGGCTCTTAAGCTCTTCTATTATAGTATTTCCAAAACTACAATAATGTGCGCTTTCAACTCCCCTTAGTCGGGTCAAGATCTATTATGAGGTAGACTAGATCGCACTAGGCTCTTCAGTCTGCGATCCAACCCTCAAGATCTACCCTCCTAGCTCCTCCTCAGCTCAACAACTTACGAAAAGGTATCGGATTACAGTATTTTTTCTTCAAAACGCTCTAACAAGGTTTCTTTATCTCTGCTTCATTGAATCTCTAACCTTGACTCTAGTATCTATTCTCTTTTTCCAACCCTGCCTCTCTTTCTATGAGACCTAGGTATCTATATTGATATGTTCTTGGCTCATCAACAATTACAATGTATTACAAAAACCCTAACCCTAACATAGTTAGGTCTTCCCTGCATGCGCGCATGCTTCTCTTCCTTCCACCTGTCATTTTCCTTGTACATGCCTTTCTTTCCTCTTTGGCCTACTTCCAACACTCATTGACAAGTTATTTGAGAGGATAGCCTTCTCAAGAGGCCAGTATGTATGCGCCTTTAGTTAGGCAGTGATGGAAAATGTAGGGTCCATGCCATAATGATTTGAATTTCCCATGGACGAGAGTATCGTGGGTGATATTGTAGGCTAGGAAAAGATCTTTTTCATTGAATGAACAAATGTTGACATGGCGGTCAAAGGTAGCTTTGGAACATTTTTTAGTTCCATCATTGTTCTGTAATGAAGATCGACGATCTTCATCGAGTGACTCTAAGGCCAACAAGTGCTGCTCCATTGGCTTAGTGTCAGGTAATAGCTCGATGGGAGTGCGTAATGTGGGAATTTCACACTCGATAGGGATGGTGGCTTTGATCCCATGGAAGAGGTGGAACGATGTAAAACCAGTGGTAGTTTTGGCTATAATGCGATAAGCCCATAATGTTGAAAACAACATATGATGCCAATTGGTCTTATGTTTGTTGACGGTACATTGTAGCATGGTTTTGAGGAATTTGTTGATGGCCTCGACCTATCCATTGGACTGAGGGTAGTATGGGGAGGCAAACCCATGGGAGAATCCTAACTTTGAGGAGAGTTATGTGAAGATCTCGTTCTCAAAGTGTTTATCATGATCATATACTAATTGTAGTGGGACATCAAAATGAGTAATGATGTGGCTGAAGAAAAAATGTGTTACTGTGTCAGTGGTATTGTTGAAAGTGGGAAAGGCTTCAACCCATTTGGTAAATTAATCCACTTACATGACGATGTACTTGTCACCATTATTATATGGAGGATGGAAAGTCATGAAGTCTATGCCCCATCTGCAGAAGGGTTCGGCGGTGATGACTAGATGTAGAAGAGTGGGTGACACTCGTGATTTGTTTGCATGGAGCTTAAAGCGGTTTGAGCATGTTCATCCCATCGAAATGGGATATCATGATTCATTAAGTGAAGGAAACCATGTGCACGATTGGCATAATCTAGGACAAAGCGAAAAAAAAAGTTAGCTTTTCCTTGTAAGATTTATAGTTGGCGTAAATTCCTAAGTGGCGGAATTTTTGTGATAGCTTGGACCTTGAGGGGGTCCACCATGATTTCAGGTTGGGATACAATGAACCCAAAAAGGCATCCGTCGGTGAAACAAAATACACACATGAGGGGGTTCAATCGGATATTGTACTGGCCACATCATTGAAAAACGATGTGTAAGTCGTTTAAATGTTGAGTTTGTTTCTTGGATCGAGCAATGAGGTCGTCCAAATAAGCAAGGATGATGCGAGAAAGATCATGGAAAACATTAGTCATATCTCATTGAAATGTAGCACCTACATTCTTGAGTCCAAAAGGCATGACACGATAAAAAAAAGTACCCCACAGAGTAATAAAAGTGATTTTATACTGATCTGTTGGATGGATTTGGATTTGATTGTAGTCGAAGAACCCATCCATGAAGGAAAAATCCTTATGGCTAGCACAATCATCGATAATTTGGTTGATGAAAGGGGTTGGAAAGTTTTATTTGGGACAAGTGTAGTTGAGATCATGAAATTTGGTGCAGACGCGAATAGTGCCTTGTTTTTTGTTAACGGGGACATGGTTGGAAACCCATAAGGTATACAGAATGGGGTAAATGAACCCAACAATGCGTAACTTGTCAATTTCAACTTTGATAGTTGCCTCTTTGGATGGGTGAAGGGGGTGCTTCTTTTGATGAACTGGGGTGATATTTCACCATGTGTCAATGTGATGTTCGACTATAGAAGGATAGAGGTTGGGAATATCCATATATGACAAGGATAAAATATCTCGGTATTCCTGAAAGAGAGCTTTGTAAGTTGTGAGTTCCTCAGGGGAGCATGCGGTGCCAATGGTGATTTATTCTACGATTCCTGGTTGGATGGAAATGTCAATTTTGATGGTGGGGTAGATATTGGCCATGTTGCCTTCTTCAAAAGAATCTGGGGTAGGGATAGGGTTGTTGTACCAGTCTATATGCCCTGAAGGAATAAAATCCTTGGTTTCTATTGCACATATAGAGGATTTTCTAGGAGGGTCAAAGGCTTCCTATGAGAGAAAAAGTACTACGCGATGGAGCACATTCCATGGGAAATCAGGGGTAGTGAGTTCCTCCAGGATATCTTCGTCGCAGTGAAAAATGTGAGAATACAGGGGATCCAACGAGGTGACATGGGTGATTGTCAAAGTGTGATTGTCCTCAAGTGTTGAAGATGCAGAGGAGATATTTCATAGAGGGTGTGATGGCTTGCTTGACATAAACCAAATGTCGAGACACTGTGGGTGATAAATTATGGTGGGGGGTAGAATCTCCTATGGGAAATGAGCTGGAGAATTGGGAGGATTCGGGGGAATATCCTCAGACAATCGATTTGTTAACCATGGAGGGGTGGGAATTGACTCAGGTTTAGGGGAGGTAATATTGACAGTATCTAGAGAGTGAAGGACTAGTGGTGAGGTGGTAGTATGTGGTTGAATAGAGTTTGAATGAGAACCTTAGTATGCAATAATCAAAGGACATTGTTATGAGAAGTGAGCAAGTGAGTCGCAGAGAGAGCAAGGGAAACTCATATGTTCTGGGACTAAGGACAAGACATAGTGAATGTCAGTGATGTGAGTACCAGAAAGTGGTGGCAGAGAGGGATCTTGCTAAAAGTTTTGGTGTACTAACACTATCGTCTAGCGAAACTTAGGTAGAGTTGGGAAATGATGAGTGTAGTGGACATATTTTGAACAGATGGCACAAGAAAATTTGGTTTGCATCCATTTACTATCTTTAATGGAATATGTTGTAGTAGTACTAGATGTGCTTGGTGAAATGGTGAGTGATGTGGTTTCTCGAGGGAGTTGGATCAGATTACATAACTCGGAAAGAGTAGGACATATATTAGTGGGTTGTCCCTCTCTTTTGCATAGTGCACAAGGAGGTTGAACTTAGGGAGGAAGTGAAGCCGTGGGTTATTTCTTCTTTTGTCTACCCCCAGCAGTGGCAGTGGTGTTGGAAATTAGGCATGAGGGTGGTGGGGTCGAAACCTATATTGGAATCTCTATCAGGATTCCCTCTAGATGAGGAGGGAGAGATGGTTGAGGAACCATTACAGATGGGTGTAGATACCATACCGAGATGGAAAGAAACATGTTGGGAAGGGTAATATTTGTGACTACCTGAAATGCTTGAACTCCGGGTAGGGGGTAGAAGAAGTGAATTTGAGTAATGTCTTGAGGGTTGTTTCCCAAACCATGATTTTCCCCTAGAAAGGGGCAAAATCAGGAATAAGTGGTGTAGTAGGGTTCTCAAGGAACTCCTGAGGTAATATTTATTCAAATTGTGGAACGTCAAGGTGTGGAAACGCCTCAATGGGAGGGATGGTGTCTTCGGTGTCGGTTCCATTAGAAGATATGACACAGACTTGTGATGAAGGGTGTATCAGAGGTGGTGTTCCATGGTATTCCCCCAGCAAGGATGGGTTTTTGAAAATACTGGGGCCCATATCAATGAGAGAATAAGCATCTGAGCTAGTGTGAACAAGTGGCAAGATGTTATCGATGTTGGTAGATTGGTTAGGCTCATAATGTGTAATTTGGTCGATGGTGATGATTTTCCTGTTGTTGGAGAACATCATAGTTTGAAACACAAAAGAGAATACTGCCTTCATAGTGTACATGTAGCTACGTCCAAACAAGATGTTGTAATCGAGCGGGGCATCGATAACTTCAATTTTGATAAGGATGGTTTTTCCCCCAAGTTCGACGAGGACATTTTGGAAGAGCCCTTCGGGGGAGGATGGTTGACCATCATAGGATATCAAGGTGATGGAGGATGGTACTAGCTTAGGGGAACCAAGTTTCTTCCATACAGTTTTGGACTTGATGCATCTTGATGCACCTTCATCGATGATAAACCAATTAACTATGATGTTCTGAATCTTTACTGATATTTGGAAAGCTACTAGAGTGGGGAGGCATGGTTCTCCGCTATCTAGATCAAATGTGATGAGTCTAGTATCAGTTGGTTCAACTTCCCCTAAGGAGAAAAGTAAGGATTTCCACTAAGTAAGACAGGTTTGGAGGACCTTCAATACAGACATGGTTGTAGGAGGTTGTGCGAAGTCATCTACCAAACTGTAATTGTGTGCTGCCCTAGACTGAGGGTTAACATTCCGTCGTAATGGAATGTGATTTATACAAATGGTAGGTTCAGTATTAGGGCATGGAATCATCAAGGGTTGTCTGGATGTAGCTAGATGCACTTTTGAGGTGGTTGGATTAGGTTCAGGGGGTGCATTGTATTGATGACCACACATTTGTAGAAGAATCTCTTCTTCTCTAGTGAAGAGGATATTGTGATCTGCCAAATTTTCAGGGTGGATGGGCCTTGGGTTTTGATACTTCCCCATTTGTGGTGGGGTAGTGTGTACCTCCTATTGGGTATTCATCACACCTTGGTGTGGAATGGGGTTTTTCAGTACGGCTGGGGGTGGTTGTTGCAAGTACTTTTGTGGGGCCTGTTGAGGGACATGTCACAGTGGAGGATGGGGTGTGGTCATGGATTATTTCATCCGTATGAAGTCAGCAATTTGGGGGAAATGGTCAGTATAATTTCCATACTCACCACAAAGAGCACAAGGGAAGTTCGTCCTGAGGTTTTAATTGTTATTATTCCCTTGGCGTTTGTTGGTATTGTCCCCTTGGGGGTTCTGGCTACCTTGATTCTGGTTCCCCCCAACATGTTGGTTTTCTTGGGGGTTATTTCCACCTAGTCCCGTGTTATTATTGGTTCGTTTTTTCCTTTCTTTTTGGCATTTTGCGATTTATGGGTCAGATTTTCCATATTCAACTGTTCAAAAGTATGAAGTTGTTGAATGGGGGAGGGATGAAAAAATTTAACGTCAGCATGTGGTTGTCCATGTGGAGGACCCATGAGTTGTGGGGGACCAGGAAATGGAAAGTACAGATTTTTTTTTGGCAACGATCCTTAGGGAACATAGGAAGGTGAAGCACTTTCACTAGTGCCCAGGTTATATGTTGAGGTAGAATGGGAATCTGAACTTGGTTGAGAGGCCAGACACATCATGGGTGTCGGGAAGGGTCCACTCATGGGTGGGGGGGGGAGCAACATGATATGGTTGTTGGTAAGGGGGTGGAGGGTAATAAGATGGCCCTCCATATGGTTTCAGATATTGAGTTGCGCCATAAACAAGTGGTGGTTGGTTGTAAGGGTTGTGGTGTGTCATGGTACCAATCAACCCTTCTGCAGCATGAGAAATTCCAGGTTTGTCCTAGCCAAATGGTATGGGTATGGGTGCATCAGGCAACATTGTGTATAAGTAGCCTGACTGAGCATAGGTAAGGTCGAACTTTTGGGCCTTTCTAATGGCTTCCTCTTCGGATTGAGGAAAAATGGATGCTACATCTTTGGAAAGTATATAGATGAGCTATTTTAGAAACCAATCGAGGCATTTTTCTTTGGTGGTTTCTGCTTTACATAAACTATGTCACCAACGCCATTCATGGATGTGGTCAAAAATATGCATAGATAAGGTTTGTTTTCACTTGGAGAGTAATTATAAAATAGTTTCAGGACGAACTGGTAGTTGAAAAAAGGTCAAAAAGGATTTGGCCAAGGATTCAAAACTCACATGGAACACTGATTTTTCGTCCACATACCATTTGGATGATGGACCAGTGAGTTTTTTTTAAAATAACCTTAAGCGTATGGAATCATCCATGATGTTGTTTTAAGAGAACCATAAGTGGAAGGTCATAACATGGTTGGCGGGATCTTCCCTCGGTTTTCCTTTAAATTTTGGAATATTTGAAGGTAGTTTGGTAGGCATATTGGGCCATGTGGGGTCATGTAAAATGGGATGATTCATGAGTTTAGTCAAATCAGGAATGTTGAGAGATGCTAAGTATGGAATAGGGGGATTTGGTGGAGTATTAGTTCCATCCATGGTGTGAGCAGGTAGTGGACCTAACCCTTGAGAGGGATTTGGTGGGGTTGTACTTCTCCCTTGAGAATAAGTTTCCCCCCCGCCTCCTTGTGAAGGAGAGCTAGTGGATGGAAGTCTTTGTGAATTTGAACCTAGTAAAGTGGAACCAAGTAAATTTGATCCGAAAATAGTATCACTCACGGGGGTGTGAGATGGTTGAGCTGGTGGGTTGGCAAGACTAGGAACTCCTCCTAGAATAGGAGGGATATTTTGCAAGCATCTGGAACGATGGGGATTTTGTGGGTCCCCTATCATGTCCGGAATAGAAAAGTGAATGTGTGCAAATGGTTATGAAATCAATAAATGAAAATATATTTGTATAGTTTGGACCTTCACAAGATAATATAACTAACAATTGGATGTAATCAAATGGGCATCATACATAAATCAACTGTAAATAAGAAAACATGTGGGTAGGTGGATTTTGTCCACATAGGGGAACAAATAAAATAAATGCTTGTGTCCTAAAAGATGTATCATCCTTCCTCTCAAATAACACTAGACCTTCCAAGAGCACTCAACAGTGGGGTCTGAAGCCACCGAAAGAGGAACTAGTGAAAAATGAAATAATTAGTTATAATTAGGGGTAGAGGGTGCATATAACGAAAGAGCTGGCGATATTTCCCAATAGCCACAAAAAATCTGATCAAGGTGAAATTTCATCCCACAATTTCCACCTGGGTAGATGTCCTAAATTTGGTCACTAGGTACCTCGGTCAAAGTGTGACATTTAGATTTTCGGCCTCAGAAATGGGTCATGGGTTGGATCCCTTCTAAGAGTTGGGTGACTCAAGGGGGGGAATACAAAACAATCGGACCTCATCCTTTGACCCTTCATGGGTATCTCCCTTCCTTATGGTGTAGGAACACTTGACTTGGAGGATTTGAAAGTTCCCTATTTGTCAACTTCTAATGTTTGAAAATGTGAGAACCAAATAACGACGGGTTATTTGGATGCCTACCCCCGAGATCCTATCTAGACTAAAAATTTGTATTGGCACCTACTGTGGAGGAAAACTTAGTGGTTTTTTAGAAAACTTTTAGCTATGGTGGACTGAGAGATTGGGGGTGTGAACCAATCTCGCTTGAGTTAAGTGGGTGTGGATAATTTCCAAAAAAGTAGTGGGACATTTTGGAATTCCTTTGGAGAAAACCTACTTCAACCTCCACAATTCAAAATGGGAATTATGTGAATAAGGAGTGACTTTATGTGTGAGCAAGTGAAAGAGTGTGCCAAATTTTAATAAGTTAGGTGTGAATTTTCAACATGTGGACTTCCTGTGGTCCTTACAAATCTTTGTTACCTAGCTTACTAAGTGTCATTGGTACAAATTTGTGGAATTTTTAAAATCCCTAAAGAACTAGCATGTGAACATATGGGTCCTTACTAATCCTTTAAACTCCCTAAATGTTGTTTACACTAAGAAATATTTGAAAAACTATCCTAGATTACAAGCATCTGGTCATGTATGGGTCCGCTACTTTGATCTTTAAACTTCCCTAGTGATGTAAAATAAGAAAGCAATTTCAAGAAACTATCCTAAGTTTGAAACATGTGGGCATGTATGGGACCTTACAACTTTAAGATGATATCAAAAGAAAATAAGAAGATCCCTAGGGGGGCTTTGTCCTCTCCTAAAGAGTTTTTATCAAGGGAGATGAAATGTCCCTTTAACCACCTTTTTTATTCTCAAGATCGCTCTATGGTGTGAGAGAAGAGCATACTCAATGATGAAATTTAATTTATGGTCCCAATGTAAGTGTTTTTATATGTGATAGAAATAATCTCAACTTAAACTTTACAAACCAAACAAGCCATCCATGTGGCAACCAAAGAAAAATAGGAGAATATTTGGTTCTTTTTACCCCCTAAGTGCCTATGTTTAGTTAACCTTTCATATGGGAAAGGGGTCTAAGTGGAGTGCATGGTGTTGGGATAGGGGCAAACCCAGGGTTCAACTCTAACAATGCACCAACAAGCCCTAACTACTAGCCCTTTCGGCAACACCTGTGGAGCAGATGTAGTCTCACTTGAATTAGATATAGGGGGTTGCAGGACACAGGTGTCTACAACAAGAGGAAATGAAAGTGGATTCAAAAGAACAACACACAGATATCTAGTTATTCTTTATCTCTTTTAGGCCTACTGCACAAGCTATGTCTCAAATCTAACACAATGATACAATAACAGAATAACAGAAAGAAAAATAACACAACATCAATCACATAGAACAACAAGATATACGTGGTTCACCCTCTCCTTAGGGCTACATCCACAGAACTGTGTTTCTTGATATTAGTTGAAAACATACATTTCTATCTATGCACTTAGCTTGCAGATCTCTCTCTCTTTCTCTCCTCCCTGCGCACCCAGCTGCAGGGTTGATCTTCACACCCAACTGAAGATATTACAGTATAGACTCTCTATTGATCTCCACATAGCAATCACAACTATCAACAACCAACAACCAACACTGATGAACTCTCTTCGAATGGACAATGAATAACCAACGACCAAACCATCCCAGGTCCTCTAGACCTTTATTTATACATTACAATGAAAAAAATCTAGGTGTCAAAACCCTAGATACCAAAACCCTAGGTCAACATGACCTGCGTTTTCAGGGCTTCGCCAGCCTGTCGTTCCTTCTTTCCCATGAGGTGCTCCAAAGAACTCGTTGACGTCTTCTTCTGCTTGCTCAGTTGTCCATGATCCATATTCCTTATTTATCTTTCATCCTCGATCTTCTCTTTCAACGACTATATTTCCATTACTTCGCTCCTTCTTTTTTTCTTCTTTAACCACTTCGACCCAATATCAGACAATGTGCCTTCCGCGCAGTTCGTATTTCTTTTTTCTTCCTTAATATTCACTTTCTTCCATAACCAAGGGCCAAGATGCCCCCAACACTCACCTGTGACTCGTCCTGAGGCACTGGAGGTTTGAACCTTTTGTTTCTCTTCGTCTTCAGACTATGCGGAGAAGTCCGTGCTCTTTGTTATGTTCCTCCCTTCCTTGTGAAGACTGTCTTTTTTGTGTCTGGTACCAAGTTTCAACTGCACCTGGTACCTAGACCCTTATTCTTATGCTTTTATTGAGAGTTGTGAGGTAGCTGGTTGTCGTAGTAAAATTTCAACTAGCTCCCATTTACCAAACCTTCCTTCCATTCTCCCTTCAAATTCTTCAATTGCACAACTCCTCCTTATGTAACACAGACAATCTCATATGGCTCAACCCAATGTGTCCTGAACTTCCGTAGATGCTTCATGAACTTGTTGTCGTATACCAATACCATATCTCTTTGCTTAAAGGATTTCTTCTTGATATGTCTGTCATGGTAGGCCTTTTCTCTTTCCTTCTCCATCTGTTGGTGAAATCCTGCAATGAATCTATCTTCTTCCAGTTCTACCAACTACACAATTCTATCTTGCATAGCTCATGTGTCATCCATATCTCTAAATGATGCAATTCTTAATCTAGGAACTAAATATTCCATAGGTACGACTAATTTGAGACCATAAACCAACTTAAAGGGAGTCTACATTGTCAGCTTCTTGCAAGTGGTTATATAGGCCCATAATATTGTCGATACTCTGACATCCCAATCATCTATGTTCACACTGCAAATATTCATCAGCGTTGTCTCCAAGATCTTATTGAAAGCTTCGACTGTACCATTTGCTTGCAGATGGTATGGAGTGTTATTTTGATGGTGGACTTCAAATTCATGAGTCAAGGTTTCAATAGTCTTATTAATAAAATGTGTAACTTTATCACTCATAAGGATCTTCGGGCATCCAAATCTAGCTATGATATCATCAAATATGAATCACGTAGTTGTAGTTTCACTACAGTCCTTGACTGCTCTTGCTTCTGCCCATCTGGTCAAATACTCTGTCACAGTGATGATGTATCTGGATCATGTGCACTTTCTTGGTGGGTTGATAGGTCCTATGAAATTCCCATTTCTCAAATGCCTGCAAAGTTATATGAGGTGCTAAAGGAATCTCATCTCTTCTATAGGGTTTCCCAACTCTTTGGCATACATCGCGAGCTTTGTAGTGTTCCTTAGCATCTTTGTGTAAAGTGGGCCACTAGAGGCTAGCTCTAAGAACCTTCTACACTGTTTCTTTTCCTGTATAGTGTCCTCCTGCGATGCCTTCATGTGCTTCTTCCAGAATCAATGGTCCTTCTGCCTCCATAACTCATCTTCTCAAGATCTCATCAGGTCCCACCTTATATAGTTGTCCATCTATAAGTGAAAAATATGCAGCATAAACTACCAGTTGTTTCTTCTGAATGATTGTATATTTGCGAGGTCTCATTCATGTTGAAAAGAATTGAACTATCTTGGCGAAGTGATCATCAAATTTTTTGATGCACAACAACTATGCATCTAGTAGTGTATCCTCCAAACTGGTAGGTTCCTCTCCATGTTCTAACCTAGACAAGTGGTCATGACCCTTGTTCATTCTTCCTGGCTTGACCACAATCTCAAAATCATATTCCTAGAATAAAATTATCCATCTGCATATTCTTCCACCCAACGTTGGCTTGTTGACTAGGTATTTCAATGCAGAGTGATTAGTGAACATCTTAAAGTGTCCTCCCAACAAGTAGTGATGAAAATTCTGCAATGCATACACCATGGCTAAACCTTGTCTCTCACTGGTAGTGTAATTTATCTCAGATGTATATATCTTCCTGCTAGCAAAGACTAATGGATGGTCAATATCTCCTACTTTTTTTTGTGCTAACACTACTCCTAATGTAATATATGACGCATCGACGTGCACATGTAATTCCTTGCTCCAATATGGGAAAACGAAAATGGGTACAGTGACCATTTTTTGTTTCAGTGTGTCGAAGCTATGTTGACATTCCTATGACCATTGGAACTGATGATATTTCTTTAATAACTTCTCCATAGGTGTGTTTATCTATGCATATCCCTTGATCAACTTTATGTAGTATCTTGTATGTCCCAGCGCAGTGCGCAACTATCTTACTAAAGTAGGAGGGGGTAGATAAAAAATGATGGCAATCTTGGAAGGATCTACCAGCAACCCCTGCTTACACACAATATGTCCTAGAAACACTTCAAAGGGTGAAAAGAAGATGCAGTTCTTCAGGTTTAGATAAATATGACATTGCATGCACTTATCCAACATTAGCCTTAAACATTCAATGTGATTTTGCAATAAGTTAAAAACAGTCCAATAATCAAAATATGCTTCCAGAAATTTATGTAAAAATTCCTTGAATTCTTCGAACACCACCCTAGAAAACATGGCTGGTGCATTCTTCAGTCTGAAAGGCATCACTGTGTACTAGTAGGATACCCATTCTGTTGCAAATGTGGTCTTATGGTGGTCTTCCTTAGCAATCCTGATCTAGAGATAACCTGAAAATCCACATGTAAAGGAATAAACTTCCTGTCCTCCCACATTATCCAACACTTCGTTAGTAAACAGTGTAGGGAATGGATCATGTAGAAATGAATCATTTAGTTTCCTCAAGTCTACATAGATTCTGATCTCTCCTATCTTGTTATCTTGGACCACCATAGGGCTAATCCATTCTGACTCTTCAACAGGTTCTATGATTCCTGCTTCCAACATTATTTCTAATTCAATATTAACTTTCTTCTTATATTTTGGATTCCGTTTGTAAGGTATCTTCTTGACTCTCCTTGCATGTGGTTTCAAGGGGATGTCCATCTCTCCCATGGGCCCTTTAATGTCCTTCGTGTCAGTAAACTTGGTTGGAAACAAATCCTGGAACTCATGTACTATTTCTATGATCTTGTCAATAGCGGCATCATCCCAATAATATCCAATGTTTGAGATCTTAGGTGCTTGCTCTGTTCCAATATTAACTTTCTTGATTTTGATTGGTTGTCTAATAAAAGGTAGTTTGACTCCTGGTCCTTCTACGTCTCTTTGTCCTTTTGTCTCTGCAATGTTCACATTCCTAGGATCATCATCTTCATCAACATTGATATTGTAACAACCTTGCAATTTCTGAAATGGTGCAGTCCATTCATCTTATTCTTGATCCGAAGGGAGGTTAGGTGCCTACTCAAAGAATTTTTGTCTTACAACTTGTAAATATTGATCTACTAAGAGGTACTGACTTTCAAATAAAAATGTAGCTACAAATTTTTGAGTCATACAGTACCAATCTAAGGTGGTGAGGTGCAGTTCTTCTTGAAGATACCAATTAATAGGTGTTGTTTCCAAAGTGTTGATGGATTTATTCACCCACTGATCTTGAGGGATGTTTCTCCAAGTGTCCTCACAACTTCTCACATGGTCCTTTGAACAAATCTCACACATGTATCAAACTTTTCACCCTTTGGCTTGTTTTGAAAAGAGCATTGCCATCAAAGTGCGACATTGCACCCAGTCCATGATGTTCTTCTTATGTGTTCCCCACCATCTTGCTGGCATTTATTTTAAATCTTCATCCAGTGCCAACAGTCGTTGTTGTACTAGTACAATTTCTTCAAATTCTGATAAGAATGTTTATAAATTATTTAAACCATCAAATGTGGGAAAATTTATTACTTCTATGCCAATCCAGTGAACTTCCCTAGTCAATCTAGCACACCTTCTCATAGAAATTTCATACATTTTGTTATGCCAGTTCTCTAGTTCTTCTTCCGAATCTGATGAGCATGCGTTATCACTTCTCCAGCTTAAGTTCCCATCTGTTGTAGAATTAATGTAATCCTGTTGTCTTCCTATCAATTTATATATGTTCTCTAGTTCATAAGCATTGTCTTCTTCTCTGATGGGTTCTGTGTATATGCGACCTTCATTAAGATCTAGAGGTGAAATGACCCTAAGGCCATCACCTTTGAATGTCATTCTTGTTTTCTTTAATTCAACAACAGTGGAATTGTTGAAATCCCAGTCAATTCCTAACAACACGGGATAAGGACAACTATCATCAACTATCTCAATCACCTCGAAATCCAAAAATGTCCTTACCTCGTCAATGCCCATAGGGACATGCTCCTATCTCCCAAAGGGGATTACTACCTATTGATTATCCATCATAATCTAAATAGGGGAATAAATTAACTTAGGTTTTACCATCAGTGCCAAGGTCTTCTTCTTCATAACATTGAATTTTGATCCTAAGTTAAGGACCACATAATCTATGTCATAATCCCCAATCTAAGCATTAAGGTGTATTTCCTTATTTGTCCTTCTCTTTTTGGATACTTGGTGTACTTCTTTATTCAGTAGAGGAGCTATCCTACCTATCTCATACTATTTGATCAAATTGTGTAGTTCTTGTATAATTCTTTCATCCTTAATCAGATTAATGCAAGTACTTAAGAATTCCATAAGATTGCTTACCTCTTTTCCTTCTCCAGATGATGCAGACTAATAAAATTCCAAAGGCATTCCACATTCTCTCACTTATGGTTGTGTCTTTGATGAAGAAGTCTAATCTCTTCCAAATTATTTTCTTGCCTCTTCAAATGTTTGTTTTTCTTCCCTTGGATCAAACACTTGTGTCTTCTCTGCAACTCTTCTGACCCTTGATTCTTTTGTAGTCTTTCCTGGGGTCACTCTTTATTCTCCTATAAAAACACCTCCTCTAGTGATAACAACGACTCTAGGATCCTCTCTATGAGGTTCTGCTGAGATTATTTGTACTTGTTGGTTTCCTCATCATCTCTCCTGAAGCTTGGCTAATAGGATAGGGCAATCTTCAATGACATGTTCAAATGAGTTGCAGTAGCTGCAAGTGGTACAAGGGTTCTGACAGTCCCTTGCCAAGTGACCTGGATGTGCATAGTTATAAAAAATGATCTGACCTTGACCTCGACCCATGCCTCCTCCTCGTCCTCTTTCTCTGAATCCACCACGAGGGTTGAGGTTTCCTCTTCCTAGAGAGAAAAACTGCATAGAATTTCTTTCCTGTTGTACTTGTCCTTGAATCCTATATGTATCTCTTTATCTTTCATGCAAGAGGTCATAAGCCCTACAATATTTCTCATTATGCCTCACATATTTACAGAATGTGCAGTAAAGGTTTGTAGGTGTGTGGAAAGATTTTTTCATGTAATAACATTCACTAGGGTGATGTATATTTCTACATACCTCGCACCAAGGTAGATTAACCTGCTTCAAAGAGATCGGAGCCCCAGAGGCCAAGTACTCATGAAATAGGGGAGAGTGCTCCTTATCATGGCCTTCTGATTTGTATTTGATAAACCAGATATCGTCTCTTTTATATTTTCCCTTGTCTTTCTTCATATCTTCGACCTACAGAGATACGCTAGTTAGTTAACTCAAAATTTGACTCAAACCTGAGCTAGATTCTCCCATAAGGGTTGAACATAGTTTCATGGCGATCTCCAACACCTCAACCTACGAAGCAACCTTCTATTGCATAAGAGGAACTCTAATGTGTAGTAGGAGGGAAACAATGAACCATTCCTTGTTCTTCTCATCTAGGATCTGAAAACTCAATTGGCCTATTAAGTTCTTAAACCTCTGATCAAACTCCCAAATAGGTTCAGCTACTTTATGCTTGATTTATTTCAATTATGTAATGAATTATGACTCGGACTTGGGTTTCTTGAATTCTGCACTCAATGCAGTCTTGATCTCATTCAACGATTTAGGTTGTGCAACTCTGTTAACAAAATTCATGTATCATCTCAGTGTGCGGTCTCTCAAGGTATTACTAAATTGAGCTCTCTTAACTGCTTCGTCATTAAATTTCTTAATACTCCATACCACCTCGCATAAGAACCAGTGTTGATCAAGTTCTTCAGATCCATCTCCTCTAAATATAGGTAGTCTCATTTCATCTGCCATAGATCTTCCTAGGTTTCTTGACTAAGTATGTACTGAATTGTTGGTAACAGTTCTCTGAGTGCTCTGGTAACTCTGACTACTCTGGTTACTCAAGGCTACTAAAATAACAGGAGGATTAATAGTACTTACTTCGACAGTCAGCATAGTTCCTGAAGTTTTTTACTCTTCTTGGTGATTTTCTTCAGTATTCAATAACTCTTCTTCTTCTCCACTGTAGAACCCTTAGCTTTGTGCTAGTGGTTTGTGGCTCTACTCAAACAGGTTTACTAGAGGAACCTCTCTAAAGTTTATCTCACTACGCATATGTCCCACCTCTATGTCACTGTCGTTGTCTAAGTTTTTGAACATTAGCTATTCAATCTGACCAATTATTGTATCTTCAAGATGTTCTTCTCATGCAATAACATCTTGATCTTCAACTTCAAAAAGTGTAAAAATTTTCCTCTAGGTTCTTTAAAGAAATACCTCTCTACTTGGCTATATGACTCTACTCTGTCAATAGAAAACTCGGTAATGTACCCTCCAATAGTTCTATCAAACCAGTGGTCTACTGCTCTTGACATGGCATTATCAACTCTCTCAACCTTCATGATCAACATCGACATCCAAACAACAGGTAGTCTAAATCTGATCTCAAACTAGGTATCTGCTAGTCTGTCTAACCACTCGTATAGTTCTTTATGAATTCCTCCAAATAAAATCTCATGTATATCAATAAATATATACCTTCCTAACAAATCCTCTCTGCTAAGATTAGGGTTCTTATTCTGAGCCTTAGTGAAGTCCTTTTCTTTTTCTTCTATCCACTTCTCAATCTTTGTCTTTGATGGAAACCACCTTGACATTCCCTCAAGAATATTTTGGTCCCGGCAACAAAACCATTTGTTGGCACAGGGGCAGAGCCAGGGTTCAACTCTAACAGTGCACCAACAATCCCTAACTATTGGCCCTTTCGGCAACACCTTTAGAGAATATGAAATGTCACCCGAAGTAGCGATAGGGGGTTGTAGGACACATGTGTCTACAACCAAAGGAAATGTAAGTGGATTAAAAGGAACAACACACAGATATCTAGTTATTCTTTATCTCCTTTAGGCCTACTGCGCTAGCTATGTCTCATATCTAACACAATGATCCAATAACATAATAAAATAAATCAAAATAACATAGCATCAATCACACGAAACAACAAGATATACGTGGTTCACCCTCTCCCTAGGGATACATCCACATAACTATGTTTCTTGATATTAGGTGAAAAAATAAAGTTCTATCTGCGCAGTTAGCTTGCAGATCTCTCTTTCTTTCTCTCCTCCCTGTGCAACCAGCTACAGGGTTGATCTTTGCACCCATCTGAAGATCTTACAATACAAACTGTCTATTGTTGTCCACACAACAATGACAACTATCAAAAACTAACACAAATGAAATCTCTTCGAATGGACAATGAATAACCAATGACCAAACCATCCCAGGTCTTCTATACCTGTATTTATACATTACAATGACAAACATATAGGTGTCAAAACCCTAGGTCAACTTGACCCGTGTTTTTAGGGATTTTCCAGCCTGTCATTCCTTCTTTCCCACGATGTTATCCAAAGCACTTGTTGACGTCTTCTTCCACTTGTTGATTTGTCATCCTCAGTATTATGGTTCAACAACTTGCTTTCCCTTGCTTCGCTCCTTCTTTTCTTCTTCTTTAACCACTTCGACCCAATATCAGTCAATGTGCCTTCCGCACAGTTCATATTTCTCCTTTCTTCCTTAATATACACTTTCTTCCATAACCAAGGGCCAACACATGGGCATTACAAATTGCATGAAAGAAAGAATGTGAAGCCTAGGAGCCCTCAAATCATCACAAAAACCCTTACAATTTTGAAAATTTGGATATGTGTGTGAGTTACAGTTATGACAAGTGCATAGTGGGCGCACTGTGTGCGGAATGCACAGAAAAAAGAATCCTATGGGGTGCACAGTGCATCAAGTGTGCATCTATGTGATGGTATATTCGTGCACTTTCTAATATGTGTCAAGGGAAAAATCTCTGAGTGAAATTCTCTTCTTCTAACTCATAATTTTTGTTTTGATAGGTAAGGTTGGGACGGTTTTGGTACCTGAAAGACAAATTTATTAAAAGAAGTTATTTCTAATCCCAAATATGGTGGAATTTGATACATTATCCTCGGTATGGTCCCCAATCTGTTGTGCCCATTTAGTCATTTGAGTGAGAAAAAAAATGGCACTTGCATGCCTAGTTGGGCCTGCTAGACAAGACAGAAGTTCGTGACTGGGTTAAACAATCCAAACACATGTAATAAACAAATAAACAAACTAAAACAACTAAGGAAATAAAAACTATAATGCATAAGAAACTTTAGAACCATAAAAAATCAACCAATGACCAAGATAATTCCACCTACAGATAACTATATTAGTTGGAAAAACACCGTAGAGAAAAATGAGGACTTATGAGTCCCCTCTTCCTCCTTGGGAGGGATCTTGAGTTCTCTAATGGAGAGCTCTTCTTACAATGGAAGAAAAATGGAAAATGATGAATAAAATCAATGCCTATTCCCTCAAGAGGTGAGTGGAATGGCCAATTGCAATGATGCTTGAATACTCCAAGGAGAAAAGAGGATTCTCAAGGGAGAATTGAGGGAGCATAACAATAATATGAAGATCTTGATTTCTTAGTGCACCCATTGTTGCGCCTCTTTCGTCACCTTGGTGAGTAGAACAGAGGTGCTTGCAAGCTCAGTTGGGTCTGTTGAGTAGGACAACTGTAGAGAAAAGAGTTAGGGAAAGAAAACAAAAACTACAATTAAGAATTAAACTAAGAGATGCAATAAAAACAAAATTCATGAGCATAGGGACATAGAAACAAAAAGAACCAAAAGACCCATGTCACCAATGTTTAAGGCTGATCTATTGATGAAAACAAAGCACCAAGAAGAAAGGGGACTATGAGTCCCTTCTTCCTCCAAGGGAAGGCTCTTGGACCCTCACTAGCTATCTCTTCTTACAACAAAGAAAATGAAAAATGGTGATGAAAGAACTCTTTACAAATCCACTCAATGGTGAGGTGGATTGTCTAATGTAATGGTGCCAATATGCTTGTGTCAAGGATGGAGTCCTCAAAACAATAGAGGCAGCATAACATTACTTTGAATTCCTTGAGAAAATGAGGTGCATTCATGCCTTTTTATAGCATTGCTTTGGGTTATTGTGTAACTTCTTTGTAGTGTGAAAAGAGGCCATTTAGGGCATTATTAGCTCTTTGACCAGCCCACCAGTCGGATCCAGCCTAGATTTGAGGGTCAAATCGGCTTGGGAGATGAACCATAAGTGGTTGGGAGGCCGACCACTTCCATAAATGCGTCGTTTAGCAGGTGCGCATTTTTTTGTGCTAACAGTCATGCATCGTGCACCTGTGTGCGATTTCTACGTTCCTGTTCTGCGCATGCACACGCGCGCCCAATGCCTGCAAAGCGCTCTTCAATTTGTCACTAATTTGTATAGTTTTTTTACCTTTTTAAATGTTGTGGTATTAATTGAGGTCCATGAATGAATTCATCACTGTTTGACGATGCTGAGTTCTTGTAACCATGTGGAGATGAAATTTCAGCGATAACACCCATTTCTTTCATTTATAGCATTTCTTCAAGGAAAAATATAATTGGTTCTTTGTGTGAACAAGGGGCCTTTTAGGGCACCCTTTGGTCCTTGACCAACCCCACATTCGAATTTCACTCAGATATGGAGGTCAAATCAGGTTGGGAGTTGGTCCATAAGTGGTTGGGGGGGGGAAAACGAACCATAAATGCGATGTTCACAAGAGTGTGCAGATTTTCTCGTACACAGTCGTGCATTTGGCACATTGTGAGCTCTGAGGGCTTTCTTGGCCCGTGCAATGTGCATGTGCTTCCTTTAGTGAGTTTGTGCATGTCAATTTTTGCCCAATTGTATAATTTTTTCCTTTTGAAATTCATTTTAGTGCTGCAGGTGAACTAATTGTTGTTGGCATTTTTGTATTTCTATAACCATTTGCGTGAAATGTTGCAGATGAAATTTCAGTGACAACAACCTTCCACCATTCAAAAGTTGGAATAATGATGAAGACATGGATTCACAAAATAATAGTCTACTAATTTAGATTAAAAGCCTACATTAACCCTTAGCCTTTGACTAATGAAGGAATAAGAGGATCATAGTTCATCAATCATAGTTCCTTGGTCAAAGATCTTGGTTAAGACAGTTCCCTAAAACTATCACCAATAGGAACTCTAAAAGAAGGAATAAGGACACAAACTTGGTCATAGTTCCTTTTTCCAATATAAACTCTAACCAACTTTTAATTGACAAATTTTGGTCAAAGTTCATGTTGTTTAACTTTGTCTAGGGGGCTATGAAGGGACTATGATCTATGAAAATAAGGAACTTTGACAGCCGTATTTTTCTTGGACATAATCCCTAGTTAGGAAAGTTCCTTGGAACTATCACTTATAGAAACTCTAACTAACATGACAAAAATTAAAATAAGTACTCTTATCGAGTATGAAGGAACATGTTAATCATATTCAATCATAGTTATTTTTTTAGTTTTCATAGTCAATGATAGTTTATATATATTACCAATGGTTTCCTTCATCAAAGTTCCTATCAGTCACAAGTCCTTGTTCCTTTATTGTCCAAATTTTTCTTGTTAATACTTCCCGATCATGAAAGTTTCCTAGAACTATGACTGATAGGAGCTCAAACTGACATTACCAACATAAGGAAAAGATGATCCATATTTATGAGTAGAACAAAACGAAACCAAAGATTTATAATTTTAACACAAAGACACAGTGAACAATAATAGAGATACAGTAAAACTTGACTTCTATTAAATAAGAAATATGTTGAAAACTGTAAAATCCAGACTGAAAACAAGTTTGGTAGAATGGTGGCAGCTTATCTCTGAGAAGAGATGTGATGAATATGCGCATTCACAAGAATATGAGTACAATGAGGCTTTGAAGGCCTTTTAAAAAAAAACATGAATTCCAAAACCCTATACATCCAAAAACCTAACCCTAGGATATGAAGCGCCAAAATTCATGTGGGCCCCGTTGGGGTAAGTTAGTACATCAACTTCTCGGGGTCATAACTTTTGCATATGATATATATTTAGGGTGCACAATAGCTAGTTTGAAAGGTATTGATGAGGATATTCATTTAAGGGGATCAATCAAATTCTTTGGCTATCATTGAGGTTCCTGATCATGAAAAAACTTCGTTTAGGCCCTCAAAATGGCCCCAGAAGTTCAGGAACCGAAAAACTACTAAAAATAGTTAGTTGCCAAAAAATTGTTTTGAGCCAGTTGGACAAGGTGTGTGGACATCAAAATCCTCTTGGATCAATACTCCCTTATTAGGAAGCAATGGTATCCATTGTGTTGAGTGCCCCCATCAGATGAGGAAATTTCTTCTCAATTTGGCCTCGGGTGCGCAACTTTCATGGTGCAGGAGGTTCCTTTGTTTGACAACCCGATAAAGTTGGATTCTCTATTGGAGAGTGCCCTTGATCTATGTGTCCATGATATGATTTGTTTATTCCTATTCCATGTAGTCAGGGTTGAGATATGTTGGTGTCAATTGTTCTGCTATCTTCGAGGTGTCTAATA
Organism: Picea sitchensis; assembly: GCA_010110895.2. Taxonomy (NCBI): domain Eukaryota; kingdom Viridiplantae; phylum Streptophyta; class Pinopsida; order Pinales; family Pinaceae; genus Picea; species Picea sitchensis. Next base: position 38,305 of record SNQJ01S0058026.1, on the reverse strand, counting down.
ATGGTGGAAAATAAGGCCGAAGGAGGTCCACATTGAAAACTGGGTGCAAGCCAAGGAAGGGGGAAATATTAAGCTCAAAATAATTGTCACCCACATCCTTGGTGATGGTGTAAGGTCCATAATAGAGTGGGAAAATCTTTCAATGAGGCCCTATAAGGCATTCTTTCTACAAGTGCAACAAAACTTTGTTGCCCACCCGAAACTGGTGTGGCACTCAATGTTGATCATGGAACTACTTTACATGGAATTGGACTTATGTAAAATGTACTTAACCTATTGGTGGATGTAATGAATTATCTCAATGAACTGGGTGGCTTTGTCATCTCCAATTGGATCATGTGATGCATCTACCTTGCAACATCCATGGGACCTAATGGTTAAAATCCCAACCCCACCTGAAAGGGGTAGTGGTCGGTTGAGATATGTATGGCTCTTTTGTGTGCGATTTCTACGTTCTTGTTCCGTGCATGTGCGCACGCACCCAATGCCTACAAAGAACTCTTCAATTTTTCACTACTTTGTATAGTTTTTTTACCTTTTTGAATGCTGTGGTATTAATTCAGGTCCATGAATGACTTCATCACTCTTTGACGATGCTAAGTTCTTGTAACCATGTGCGGACAAAATTTCAGTGATAACAGATGCCCCATGATGGATGAGGATAGGAGCATATGTATAGCCGAAATCCATCAATGTTTCTTCTACTGGGAATGTTGTTGTAAGATAGAGAAATAGTGGGATCGGTCAGAGCGATCCGTTGGAGGAAAAAAGGAACCGGTAGGACCTAACCTTCTATGAGGTGTGTAAAATAGAAAACTGTGTACAAACGAGGTGGGCATGCCCCATGCTCATGTCATGTAACTCTGAAAAAAGATGACGGAAGTGTTGGTGTAGACAACTGCAGTGCCCTCGGGGGCGGTCGTAATAGAGGCATAAGACAATTCTGCAAATGAACATGCTCTGAATAGTAGGCATTGATCGTGGTAATAAGTAGCAGCGATGATGTGGGTATTTATAACCCTGCCAAGTTTAGAGGTCTTCGGCAAATAAAATAACTAACTGCAATAGTCACAAAGTAAGACCCACTGTAACATGAGAAAGTGTTGGCATCGAATGTTATGGGGGTCAACGATAGCAAGGAGAAATGGTGTTTCATCCTGTGTTGTCTGAGATCTCTCATTGAGTGGAAAATGAGAATCAAGATACTGTCACCCTTCTAGAAAATTGTGTTGATGTCTACAAAAGGGGAACGCGACTCCCAGAAGCAAATGGCTTCGTGAAATCTACTAGGTGAGGTGAGGAAGGGGCAGAGGTACATAGACGAATTCAAGATGTGGGAAGACTCAAGACTTCCCTTGGTTGGAGGATGTATGAGATAAAAAGTGGCCCCAACCGTTCAACGAGGTCGAGTGTCAGGGAAACGACAAGACCGGTGATAAGTTGTTCCAGAGGTGGGACAAGGTGAACAAATTCAGAGGGTAGAGGTAAGTGACCTGTGGGGTACTCTGAAGATATGGACGATGTCAGGCAAGGGAAGATGATAAGTAGTGCTCCAACCAAGGGTGACATGGGTTGCAGCTGGCCAAAAAGAGGGAAGCAGGTCGCCAAAGGGGACGACAAAAAGGGTAATGTAACGACTGAAAATAAAGGCGTTTGTACAATAAATAATGAATAATTAGAGAGAAATGTACAAATATAGAAACGGGTGCCCCAGTGTGATATGGGTGGCCCATGTAGGGTATAATTTGCATGGAAAAATGATGAAGGGGGGGGGGGGATTGGTGAGTTTTTGTATCAGGTAGGTGAAATGAAGGTAGATTTGCAGATGGGCAAACTGATTGTGGATGAAATGGAGGGTTCATGATATTGCGGAGGTGCAGTTAAAAAAAGTAGAACCGAGAAGAGATAATCTGGGAGTCTGTGTGGGAAAGCTAGTAAAATGAGGAGGAGTATGTGGTTGATTCACAACATGATGAAAGACTATCGGGACTCCCATCCCTAAAGGGTTTGGAAAAACAGCATGAGTGTCAAAAGTGTCAAAAGGTGTTATGAATGGGACAACTCATGTGGGTAAGAATGCTACTGGGTAACAGTATCGAAGATGCAAATGGAAGTGTGGGTACTGCAGAGCCGGGAAGGCAGATCCTAGAGGCAAATATCATAGGGTGTGATTGGAAATGTAAGTGCAATACAGAGGGAAAGACTACATGCCAGTGCTGAGTATATACCTGAAGGGGTTGCGCCGATGTATGATGATCAAGTACCTGCACACATGAAAACCAAATACCCAAAGTGAACAATATCTGAAGAGAATCAAAGAGATGAACATGTATTTGATAAGCGTGAATATGCGCATGTGTACCTAACCAGGGTATGAAAAACAAGGCGCCCCAGGGGTTCAGGATGAAAAGAGACACAGGGACTATTGTGGTGTAGATGACGGGATGTTGATCCCGTGGCTGAAGACGGATTGAAAAATGGACACTGTGGGATCCCGAAATGGTGAGTGGAAGTTTGGCAAAAGGCCTATATATAATTGTAGGGCCCACATTGCCACCTCATTTGTACCTGCTGCAATAATGACTAGACGAGCAATTTTCAGAGGATTTTTGGAGATTTAGGGAGGACGAGGCATCTGATTGGCAATTAGAGATCCTCAGGTTAGTGGTCTGATCATCCTGCATAGAAATAGGATTTCATTTTTTGGGCAGGGGTTGTACGGAGGGTCGTACAGAGATATTTAGGGGACATGGGCCCCACATGCACGGGCGATCCGATAATAGGCACGCACATGTGTGCGCCTGTCCACCGAATACACGCGCATGGGGGCGCGGTAGAGGGAATTTAAGGCACGCTCTATGGGCATGCCTATGAGTTGAACAGGCGCACACAAGTGCGCATCTATAGGTTGAACAGGCGCGCATCTATGCACGTCTGTATGGTGAATAGGTGTGCTTGGGAGCGCGCCTATGAAGCAAACAGGTGCGCACTGATGCACACCTGTGTAGTGAACAGGTGTGCACATATGCGCACCTATGTAGTGAACAGGCGCGCATGTGTGCGCACCTGTGTAGTGAACAGGCGCGCATGTGTGCGCACCTGTGGGTAAAAAAACCGTTCCTAGGAGGCAAGGTTAAGGTGTATAAAAAACAAGTCTTTTTTATGTTGTTTGATGATGGTTTCTTGAGTTGATATAGGACTCTGTGTTGTATCTACAGGTGGATGGTTGTGATGATGCCAGTGGGTTGGCAAGAGAGAGACTGGTCTCAGATGCGAGACGCCATGGCCATTGAGGGGCCCAGTGTGCATGCGACTTTGGCAGCCTGTGGGCTGCTAAAGTTTTTTGAGTGCCCGTTGATAAGGGCACATGAGTATCTCTTACAGTTCCTGATCCAGATGTGGAGTCCGAAGCTGCATTGCTTCCTCATGCGAGGAGAGAAGATCCCCTTCATTGCAGTGGAGGATGTATATTTCTTGACTGGGCTTCCCTTTCGGGGAACGCCCCTACCAGTGGAGCCGGTTCTATCTAGGGGTACACAGCTCGAGACTATTGGTCAGAGATATTGTTTGGGTCGGAACTTTATGTCCGCGATGGTTGTGAGCATTGCATCTATTGATTCCCTGGCGCATCGCTATATAGCAGTGACGATTGTGTGAGTATATGGGTCATTGGCGACCCATAGAATCAGTGGTAGCCAGCTTCTGGTGCTGGAGAGAGTGTTGGCCGACGAGCGTTTCGCTTGGGGGCTTACGCTGCATGTGAGGATGGTGGCACAGTTGGACCATTGTCGGTCTACTGATACAGGGGAGTTTGCTTTCGGGTCCATCCTAGTGGCCTGGTTTCTAGAGAGGGTGTCCATGTTGCGCCCGAGGATTCTATTGGGTGTGTCGGGGGCGCGAGAGCCGTGGTTGAGGTGGTGGTCGGTTGTGTTTCTTCACCATGGTGGTGGCGAAGGTGGCCACTTCTTTTCGGCAGAGGTGGTGCAGGTATGGCGGAAGATGTCGCAGGTGATCTTACGTTACCCCTATGCTGGGGTGGACTTTCGGGATGATCCGGACATGGTGCTACCTCCAAGGGAGGTGTTTGATCATCGAGGTATGTTTGGTGTTTATGTGTATTATTTTACTATTTTGTTTTTGAGATTTCACTCCATATGTATATGATACTATCTGTTGTTTGTTTGCATGTGCAGATGTGGCAACTCGCAGGTGCGAGGTGGAGTTGTAGCGAGCACCGGAGAGACCTCCGTGGGGAGAGAGACGTAGGCATGATGAGGCTGCGGTGTGACCAGCTGAGCTAGAGAGGGCAGCGAGGAGGCACCAGTTTGATGACCCTAGAGTTGGTCCATCACATGCTCCTTCGGCGGCGGCCGAAGCTGATTATGGGGACATATGCCATCGTCTAGAGATGACATTACAGGAGGTGCCTGAGGGCCTATGGTCTCGCATCTAGGATGAGACGTTCCTGGAGCAGTGTGTGGGGGTACTACCACCATGGCGGGCCATATTACGACGAGCACCAGTGGCTACTGCGTTGATGACCGGACGACTGTCGTCGGGGCAGGAGGGGCCGATAGGGGGTGGACCACCACCTCCTGGGGCAGGAGGTGGTGGGCCGCCACCACCTGAGGGAGGAGCAGGAGGTGGTTCTCTAGAGGCACCGTGAGTGGTTCTCTAAGGCTTTTGATGTGTATATATATATATATATATATAGGATGGTGAGCCCATTTTGTACCGAGGTGTTGCATTGGCCTGCGGATACGTGTATATTTTTTATGTAAACAGTTAGATGGCACTGTGGACCAATATATATACATGAGTATACTTGTTGAGATCTATGTGGTGTTTACATGTTTTTGGTTAATGGTTTGATGATGTCTATTCTATGTATATGCTGTGACAGGATTGTGATATGTTTATGTATGTGTAGAGGTAGCTTGATGTGATATATGCCAGTCTAACACAATATTAGCTAGGTTATTTGTAATTTGATTCAATTGTCTTGGAATATGTGTAAATGTAATGGAATCAAAATGTCGAGATAAAAGCCTAACCTGCAGGTATTTGCGAAAGAGGCAAGGATCACGGATGCGGTACACATTTTTGAGTTGGAGAATGACTAGTTGAGAGTCAAGGAAGACGCTAAGGTGACGAATATGATCATGTTGGGCGTCAGCCAGGAGGCCAATGACAACAGTGTATTCGACTTGGTTGTTGGTTGCTGACCCCAAACATATGTCGCTTGAATGGAGCATTTCATGTGAGGGGGTGTAGAGAGCCCAAGCAGCCGAAGTGAGATTTTGTGTCCAACGGCTGCGGTCGTCGGCGTAACCGATGTGGTAGGCTGGTGGAGGGAAGGAGAAAAAAGATTAAAAAACGCTAGAAAATAAATAACCTAAAGTAGCATGACTACTTTTAAGCATAAAATTTCTTGAGATACAACCCATTGATGAATTCTTTGAGAGAGAGGCCTTCGGGAGAGGCCAGGATATATGCGCCTTTGGTGAGGCAATGTTGAATGATGTATGGGCCATGCCAGAGGGATTTGAATTTTCCATGGCCAAAGGTATCATGAGCGATATCGTAAGCCAGGATGAGGTCGCCTTCGCGAAATGAGAGAAGGTTGACATGGCGATCAAAGGTAGCCTTGGATCATTTTTTATCTCCCTCGTTGTTCTGTAAGGAAGATTGACAATCTTCATCCAGAGACTCCAAGTTCAGCAAGTGTTTCTCCATTGGAGCAGTGTCGGGTAATAGCTCAATTGCGGTGCGTAAGGTGGGAATTTCGCACTCAATGGGGAGAGTGGCCTCAATCCCATGGACTAAATGAAATAGTGTGAATCCAGTAGCGGTTTTCACAGCCGTTCGGTAAGCCCATAGCGTAGAAAATAACATATGATGCCAATTGGTTTTATGTTTATTAATCGTGCGCTGTAACATGGTCTTGAGGACTTTGTTAACTGCCTCAACCTGTCCGTTAGACTGAGGGTAATATGGTGAGGAAAACTCATGAGCGAAGCCTAACCAAGATGAGATTTCGACGAAGATCTCATTCTTGAAGTGTTTCCCATGTGTTATAACCCTAAAATGCACCATACAGGTTTACCTGGCATCAGGCCAACTCATGCCTCTTCCTAGCCAAAGCCTTGCTGAGTAATTCCTCAAAAACCACTTAAAAACAAGCAACCCGCGCCCTAACTTCTCACTGGGC
>SNQJ01S0058025.1:56545-66767 GCA_010110895.2 Picea sitchensis | reverse complement strand
TGAACAAATAATTAATGATAATTAATTTAGTTAATATTATATAAGAAACAATTATTGTTTAGCTAACATCTTAGGACAATCAGATTATCAATTTAATTATAATTAATAATCCTTTACATTTATTTAAGCAGGGTCGTTACATTTTGTGATCTCTTCAAATGAATTGAATATGGATCCATAAAAGATGAGAGAAATCAAAGAATGGTCATCACCAAGCAACATATTTGAGGTGAGAAGTTTTCATGGGTTAGCAAGTTTTTATAGAAATTTTATTAGAAATTTTATTAGAAATTTCAGTGGTACATGTACACCCATGCTGGACACTGTGAAGAAGAAACACAAGTCTTTCAGTTGGACAGAGGAAGATGAAAAAAGTTTCAAAGTGTTGAAGAAGAAAATCACAGAACAACCAATTCCAGTTTTACCAAATTTTGGAAAGCCATTTCAAGTAAGATATGATGCAAGTGGATTAGCTATTGGAGCAGTTTTGAGTCAGGATAATAGGCCAGTTTCTTATTTCAGTGAGAAGATGAATGACACCAAGAAGAAGTATTACACATATGAAAAAGAATTTTATGCAGTGATTCAATCTTTGAAAAAGTGGAGACACTATCTAATTCCAAAAGAATTTATCTTGTACAGTGATAACCAAGCTTTGCAGTTTATTACTAGGAAAGAAAAGTTGAATCATAGACATGCTAAATGGGGAGAATTTATGAAAAAAATTACTTTTTTTATGAAGAATATTGTTGGAACTGCTAACAAATTTGCAGAAGCTTTGAGCAGGAGGAGTTTAATTGTACAGGAATTCCAAGTGGAGACCTTAGGGCTTGAACACCTCAAGGAGATGTATAGAGAAGATGCATATTTTAATGAAGTTTATGAAGCATGCAAGAATACTTTGTTGGGATATAGAATCCCATGGGTTGAATATTTGATCCAGGATGTATTATTGTTCAAGGGAAACCAACTATGCATACCAATATGCTCAATGAGAGATAGCCTGTTGAAAGAGAAACACAGTGGAGGTTAAGATGGACATTTTGGTCATGATAAGACATTTGCACAGCTGATCAATTCATATTATTGGTCGAGAATGAGGGAAGAGGTGAAAATTTTTGTGAACAAATGCAGAATTTGTCAGTATGCAAAAGGAAGACAATAGAATACTGGTTTGTATCATCCATTACCAATTCCAGAAAGGATGTGGGATGCAATCAATATGGATTTTGTATTGGGATTGCCTAGAACTCAGAAAGGGAGTGATTCCATATTTGTTGTGGTGGAAAAAATTTCAAAAATGGCACATTTCATACCATTCCAGAAAACAAACGATGCTACACACATAGCCAATTTGTTTTTCAGAGAAGTGATGAGACTACATGGATTGCCTAGGAGCATAGTCTCAGATAGGGACACCAAATTTGTAGGACACTTTTGGAGGAATCTATGGAATAGGTTGGGGAAAAACTTGTCCTTTAATTCAACATATCACCCTCAGACAGATGGACAGACTAAAGTAGTAAAAAGGAGACTGGGAATCTTGTTAATAAGTTTAGTCACTGGGCAAGGTTTTCAATGGAATCAGATTCTGGCACAAGAAGAATTTGCATTCAATAATTCAGTGAACATGATCACAGGGAAAATTCCATTTGAAATTATGTATGGTATACATCCAAGAGGGATTACAGAGTTGAGAGATCCGAATCAAGAAGAGTTGAGAAGCGCTGGAGCATAATATTTTTCAACAGAAATGCAAAAACTCCATGACAAAGTAAGAGAAAATCTACAGGGAAACAACCAAAAATACAAGAATAGAGTTGATCAAAAGAGGAGAGAAGTTCAATTCGAAGTTGGGGATGAAGTTTTATCTCATTTGAGAAAAAAAAGGTTTCCAAGGGGAACGTATAACAAGTTGAAGATGAAGAATATATGACCTTGCAGGATTCTTAGAAAATTCGTAGCCAATGATTATGAAATTGAGTTGCCAGACAATGTTGGGATATCACCGATATTCATTATTGAAGACATGTATCCTTACAGGAGAGATGAGGCAGGAGAATCATATGATCAGAAAGAAGTTTAGTGGGAAGAACAATTGCCCACAACAAAAAAACCTCAGATGGAGAAAATCATTGAGCATAGAGATGGAAGAAGACCAGGAGGAAGATATATCATGAATACTTAGTGAAATGGAAATATCATCGAGTGGAAGATGAAATTTGGTTCACAGAACCTGATATTTTGAAGCATGGGAAAATAGTAAAGGAGCTCATGGACAGGAGTCCATGAAAATTTTAACCAAAGGAGTATGATGTAGGAGCATCGCCTTCAAAGTCAAAGACACAAGCGTGGAGGCAAAGATATGACATCTCAACATGAAAGAGTTTCAAATCAACATTTAACTTAGAAGTAAATCAAGTTGTTGAGACATTTTTGGAAATAACATTTTTAAATGTGTCATGTTTGTAAAGTCGTATAGGACTGTAAGGAATTGTAGATATACAGTGTTGACTTTTATCTGGAAATAATTGTTAGTTATTGTAATAGGACAAAGTAGGTAACCGCTAAGAGGTTATAGGATATGTTGCAGATAGGACGAGAGAGCTCGTGGAGCCAAGCCTTAGATAATTTTTTATTGTATTGTAAAAGTATTTTGAGATAGGAATATAGAGAGTAGAGTAGAATAGAGTAGAAGAAAGACACAATGGAGAATTGAAATATATGTAATTTGTTTCATGAATGAATATAACAGACAAAATTGTCCCAAATTTTGGACCATGTTCATTTTAATGTATGATTGGATGAATGTTACATTATGTCTATGTGATTTAGTTCATTTTTGTTCATGTATGATTGTTCGAGAAGTTGATCATATGCGTTCATGATGAAACTAGATAAGTTTCAATTGTTTCTCTTCTGAAATTCATATGCAAGGTGTGCATCCCGAACGCAAGGAGTTCATCGACTGAGTCTCAGATTGACTCAGAATATTTCATAGAGAGGACAAAGGAAACTTAGACTAGGTGCAAAGAGTTTTCAACGTTAAGGAACGACTAAGATTCGAAGAACTAGAATAGAGGAATGCCAGGAGGGTGAGAAGAATTTATTTTCCAAAAATCCTTCAAACTGAGTTATCGAAATCCCTAAATGAAAGGAGTGTGTGGGAGATTGAAAACATTTAAGGATCAAGCTTAGAAGGGATATCACTTTTCATAAGTGTTGATGAGATCCAAGATTCAGACTCATAGGAGGACCAAAGTTCAAAACCATTGAAGACTTATAAACCTTCTATAAATGAGGAGGAGCGACAGTGGTTGTTGGATCACATTACAAAGGATGAATAGCCATCTGATTAGAGCAAGGTGCATGAGCCTTATCTCTTTGCACATGCAAGAGAGATAACTTACCAAAGTTCTGAAGTTTCAAAGTAGTTTTGGATTATCCATCGTCAAAGAAGATAACTGGCACAAGATCCACAACTCTGGAAGTTTGTGGATGAAGAGGAGGTGAAATAGACGAAGTACGATCTCAACCATTGATCTCCAGGAGATATGTGTCAGCAGACCAACAACTTCAGGAAATATATTCGATATTTTTTCAGTTGAGACTTGAAACTCTCAAAGTGCGAATAGCCGAAGAGCCGAGAGTTGTCGATCTGTCAGTGGACACTTGTCAACAGATCGCAAGCTCTAGGTAAATTGAATTTGTGTTTCAATTGGGAGTTAAGATTCTCAAACCCTGAAGAGATGAAGAATATTTGGATCATATGATCCAGAAGAGACGTGGCGTAAATTTGTGGACTCTAGGTAAAGTCCCAAAGTAAGCCTCAACCATTCGATTCAGTAGGACGCATGGCAAAATCCCATGTACTTTGAGGGGAAGTGAAGTTTGATATTTGAGATATCAGAAGTCTGGATACTTGAAGGAGATCTCGACCGTTGATCGAGAGAGGGGATGCAAGACCGTTGATCTAGTTGAAAGTTCAAACACCTGAAGTAGAAGAAAGGATGTTGATTGAGGAGGACGGGTGTCCGCAGATCTTCAACTTCGAAAGATTGATGTATGGAGGAATACAGGGTTTGAGACTTGAAAAGTCTGAAGTTCAGAATCACGAAGGAGAGCACATCCGTTGATTTAGGAGGGAAATATTTGTTCCATAGATTTGGAAAGGGAAGATATGAACTGTCAGTTCAGACAATACTGTCATGATCGGGAGATTGACGGTCTTGTAGCATTGCGGGGACAAGAGTTGCATGAAATTTAAAACGTTGAGGGCGGGCCACAATCCCTACTATGGTTTTGGCAAGAGGACAAGTGGAGGCTCAAGAAGAATTGCGGGTCGAAAAGTAGTTTGATATCAAACGTCCTTTGGTCACCCCCGCAATCGCGTGGTCACGTGAGGTCATCACCCAATGTCATATCAAGAGGGGCCTTATCAGAAAAGGAGCTAATGCCCAATATTCTGAGATTTCGCAAAGGAGCGAGAGGGAAGGTTGCAGGTACCATAAGACCTACACCAGGGAGCTGAAAGGGCCTATGTTTAGATACAGAATGAGACCACTAAGGTTTTAGAGGGTCATTTGGCTCAAGAATCAGAGATTCTTGACCAGGAGGTCGTGTAGCCCTACGGGGGAGTAGGGGGGCCTGGATCACAAACACAGAGCGTCTTAGGAAATAAGGTGAGAATCAATTCTTTCTTGAGAGTTTTCAAGCAAGAGATGAACTGTAAGAATGAAAATTAGTTTGGTAATTTTTTTTATTTACCCTACCACTATGTGCCTTGCGACAGTGAGGCACATTGATGCATAATGTTCAATGGCACCGGTGTGATTTATTTGGTGCTTGTGATTTTTATTATTAGGTATGGTGGTGCTTTTGAACATTTCCACACCATTGCATTATTGTTGATGTATGCACCAATGCATATATACCTTAAAGGTGCACCAAAAAAACTTTCGCTAAAAACCTATGAATTCCTTCTTCTCTTAACAACCTCCTCTATAAACAACTAAAAGATAACGTTTTCGAAAAAATTCCATAAAAACCTACGCAAGAAAGTATTCTCCTTATAGTGTGCTATTAAGACCATAGATCCATTAAAAAAATCCATAGTTAAAAAAATATTCCTTAAAAAATATTTCATTTTTCTATGCATATTGAAAGATTATAATTCATCGTACTAGATGATGTTCAAGCAAAGAAGACATCCACATAATTACAACTCATATCAATCACCCAATCATTCACTATGGTTGACTAGTAGGCATCTTATTTTTTCGAAACGTTCACATCATATTTCCATAACATACACAATTGTCATTTCATTTTGTTCTCACTCATTTGAAAATTGCATCATCTTGGTACTAACGTGGGCTCACTCCATGTTTTTAGCATTTGATATGTGCATCTCCCGACCATCCTAATCATCTCCCTTTCCATGGTCTACCAATTTTTGTTTTTCTAATAATGAGCGGATACGTATTTTCCTTGGCCAATAAGTGTTTCGATAAATGTCCTAGCTTAAATTTACCTTCTGTAATTTATAAATTTTATTTCGATGGGTTGTTAAAATAAAGGATATGTTCGTCTTCATTCGAATGTATTTTTCATTGGGTAGAGTTGAAAAATACTCTTTCAATAGACCATTTTCATTCGATAGGTATAAAATTGATCCTATGATTAAGTCTTTGAAAAATACTCTTTGCATTCGATGGGTATAAAATTGATCCTATCATTAAGTCCTTGTCCTTGAACTGAAATAAAATTCTACTTAAGTTGGGGTAAGCACCAAAATTTGAATAGTTATATATTTAGATCTAATTGAGTAATTCCCTAACCTTGCTAAAGTGTTATCTTGTTTAAAATGGGTGTTTTGTATAATCTGATACATGTCTCCTAAGTCATTAATCAAGGAAAGGAAACCAAAGGTAAAGCAACAAGATGAAAAAGAAAATAAGGTACTTCCAATAGATATGGAAGCTCCTCCACCAAATAACCTCATTTATACGAACACTTGAAATAAAATAAAAAATATCAGTAATGCTTACTAGTATGGAGAATTGTTCTGACTCAACAAAGATGAATTTAGGCTTCCATTCTCAGAAATCACAACTGAGAGGCCATTAGAAAAATTTATGGAATAAGGAACATCAACAAATCTGATTTACATAATTTTTCTACTAGACTTTGGGATATTTCCTTCTGAAGATATGATTTTGTGGGTTATCACTCATACCAATGTTCATATGAAGAATATTGTGAGTTCCCAAGGTAGATGCATAAAGTTTCTCTGATGGAAAACAATTTGGAGGTGTGCTATAAGTTTCCATAGTCGGAACGGTATCTCAATAACCAATTGGTTAGATAATTTGTCCATACAAAATATTATCGTGAACTTATTAATGATTGGTTGAACCAAATAGAACATTAAAAGCCTAAAAATTTAATTATGTAACCTACCATCAACTTCAAAACTTACGAAACATAATTTATAAGTAGATCGTATGTAGAAAATAGTTCCTATCAACTCCATTGAAAGACAAAAACTTTAATATGTAACTTACTATCAACTTCGAAGCTCTTATCTTCTACAAAACATACTTTATAAGTAGATTGGATGGAGGAAACATTTCCTATCAACTACATGAAGCATGCGTGCCCCTTATTTACGAACGATGTTATTAATCAGGAAAAAATATTTTCAATTTGTAACAGTTCCTATCAACTACATAAAGTATTCTATCAACATTTAAATGTGTTTTCAACACTTAAATGAACTAAAAGGATTCAAGATAATGATGTCAACTACAATGGTAAATATTTTTGAAGAAAGGGATTAAAAAACTATTTTTTCTTATTGTATTTTCAACTTATATCCTTAAAGGTTTACTCAAATTTCAAGTGTACCTACTCATTGTATAAAAAATTAAATTATTCTTCCAAAAATTACACACAACATATTTTTTGTAGAACCACAATCAAACACATTTTTTCATATATTTTTAGTGTATCTCACTCTGGGTCTATTAAAAGTTTTTAGTGTGGTTACTTGTTAGATGTCTAATTTAATTCCACATCCAACGAATACCTACACATGAAATTTGAGTAAACATGTAAGGAGATAAGTCAAAAATATAATTAAAAAATAGTTTCCCTTATTTTCCTTTGAAAATCTATACCTTTTATTTTATTATTTTGACTATTATTGTGTTGGTTTTATGAGGAGACTCATTTTGGACCTAAAAAATTATCTAATGAAATGAATGATTATAGTTGATAAAAAGTTAATAATAACTATAGAAGTTCCCATGATCGATCCCACAAATACAGATCCTATAACTATGGCAAGATCAAATGTAGTCTTCACTCAAACAATCATAAGTAGTGTTGAAGGCACAATCAATGAATTAAAAGATTATAAGAACCAAATAAAATTCTTAGAAGATCAATTTACATATTATGACAAAGGTAATGCCAATGAATTCAAACATTATTCCCTTAAAAAAAAACGATCAAAATGTAGCTCAAACTTTATTTTATGAAAAATTACAAGGTCTTAAGATATAAAGCATTGAGTTTTTTTTTCTTTAAGTAACAAATTTGAATAATGGAAATAAGGTCAAAGAGACATACAAGCATGGTTTTTACCAATGAAACAATTGCAAAGAGATCACATATATATATATGAACTTGTAAAATTTCCCGAGATTACTAAAGGAGACGTCCAACTAAATTATATAAAACTTACTATTGAAAAAAAAAAAATAACTCATTACATCAAGTCTACTAAATAGGAGAATCAATGAACAATAAAATGTTGTTTTCCATCTTTGAGAGAGAACGAAGTCAGAATGGCAGTGTAACAACATCATAAATTAAAAAGGTTATCCATGGAAAGTATTTTGTCTTTCGCAAGGAGTAGTTGAAGGAATAGACAACAATCGCGATAGGGAATATCAACTTGATATACTCTTTTAGGGATGAATATAAGCCTAATTTAATTTGAGAGTGAAATGTTATTTTATGAGTTAACAATAGAGAAATATGAATATTAAAGTGTTCACGAAATTAACAATTCTTTTGGATCTTTGAGATTAGGAAAAGTTCCTTAAATTTAGACATGGAACATCAAAAATCAAGTAGATGAAGAGTTTTACCTACACTTTGCTAAATTTTTTATATATGAAAAGAAAAGTGGAAAGGGATTTTTGTTTTTGGCATGTAAAGTAATTTACATTTTGGAATTGAAAGCTTATTGGTTCTCTCATTTGTTGAAATCAATTCTAAGTTATGTTAATGCAGTGGTTATTGTTTGTGTTCATGTATTGGATTTATTCTACGATCTACATATAGTTATTATAGACTAATATTATGTACTTATGGTTTGTTGTTACTTATTTAGTGCTATTTGGTTATGTGGTTATTGTTTGTGTTCGTGTGTTGGATTCATTCTACTATCTACATATAGTTATTATAGACTAATATTATGTACTTATAGTTTGTTGTTACTTATTTAGTGCTACTTAGTTATGGAACCATGACTTTCGGTTTAAATTATAGTTTTTCTTGATTTTTTAGTTATTTCAAAATTATGCAATTAATTAATAATAAATTATTTTATGTCATTGTTTTTATCCTTTTTCTTAAATTGTCTAATATTTTATATTTTATAAATTCTAGTTAAGTGTATTTAGATTAGAATTGCATTTTTTCATTTTTTATTTTCATTTTATATCACAAATTTATTACTAATATTCTATCTAGAATCCACATAGTTTATTAATTGAAATGAAAGAAAGTCTAATTTGAATATTTCTTTAAATAACCTTGCATATTTGATCAAAATCATTTTTCTCACATTAATAAATCTTTCTTTCAAGAAAGAAGAAGAAAAAAAAAAAAAAACATCAACCAAAGTTTTGGATGAGCTTATAACTTTCCAATGGACTAACTCACTCTACAAACCCCTTGCTAAAAGTGACTTTGGATGAGCTTATATAACTTTCCAATGGAATAACTCACTTTACAAAACTTTGAATAAGCTTATAACTTTCCAATGGACTAACTCACTCTATAAACCCCATGCTAAAAGTGACTCGGAAATATGGAAAGAAAAAACTTTACATTGTTGTTAATTGAAAAATTGTGATTCACATCGTTATGATTTATGATATACTTTTATCACACTCGCAAACTTTCTATTAAAAGTGACTAAGAAATGTTAATTGAAAAATTTATGATTTATGATATACTTTTATCACATTCTCAAACCCTCTATTAAAAGTGACTAAGAAATATGGAATAAAAATGTGAAGAATTGTTAATTGACAAATTGTCATTCACATAGTTATGATGTATGATATACTTTTATGAAAGACACATTCTCTCATTTATCATGCTTGTCATTGTGGCACTAAGCTTCGTAAACTTTCAACTAATATGTTCATTAAATTGTTTGTTTGCATTAATTTCATCTTTCAATTAATATATTCATTAAATTGTTGTTTGTGCACTAATTTCAACACAATTTTTTTTATTATGTTATAATCAGTTTTTTTAATAAAATTTTTATATTTATTTTTAAGATAAAATGGTTTTAACATAAATTTCATCTTTATTCTACATTACATTGATCTTTCAATCAATACTTTATATATTTATAAAATAGATTTATTTAACATCCAATTCATTTATCTAATTTGATGACACATACATTTATTTTAACATCCAGATCTTTTATCTCATTTCATGACACATTAATTTAAACATGATAGTGTTATTTCTATTCTTACAATGCATTAACTTTTATAGGAGATTCTTCTATTCTTCTAAGTTTTTTACAATTATTTTTATTTCTAGCATGGATAATTTATCTAACTCCAATGTAATCTATTTTTTTGAAATTTATTTTCATCCAAACATTTGAACTTGGTCAAATTTTTATACAAATAGGGAATATAAATTTATATCCTCAAACTAAAACATCATGTTTATATCTTAGTTCAAAACATCATGTTTATATATTCATTCAATTTTCATGTGATGTTGTTGTTATGCTTAAGCATATTCACGAGACCTTTGGTCCCATACAAAAGTGAATTAATAGGGGAATGTATGATATTTTATTGAAATGTAGTATTGGAATATTAATTTTGTTTTTCATTTTTTTTTAAGTGAATTTTTTAAAACTCATATAAGTTTTGTGAATTTTATTGTCTAG
>SNQJ01S0058024.1:10984-52194 GCA_010110895.2 Picea sitchensis | reverse complement strand
TTTATACTAAAAAGAAGCATCTAGAGGAAGATCCTTCTAGAAGCAGAAGCTTCTATTAGGTCTTCTTACATCCGCCTTATTCTATTTTATTGAAAGGTCTTATTAATATTGACCTTTATTACATTCGAATACATTAATCTACCTATGTGCGGGTTAGGACCTTAACATCCGCGGTGTTAATATGGTTAGGAAACCAATTCATGTCACTCCCTAGTGTTAACAGACCATTCTGTGAAGTGTTAGAATCGAAAATTTGTGTCCCAGCTTGGTTACAGATACCAGTGTCCTGTAACCCCCCCTGCTCCTACCTCTGGTGAGACTTTTCCTGCTTCGCAGGTGTTGTCGAAAGGGTCGGTAGTTAGGGTTTTGTTTGTGCATTATTAAGTATTGAACCCTAGGTCTGCCCCTATGCCAACACCATTTTATTGATTGGCATCTAATTTGGGAAGAGATAGATCGAGACTTTTAGGTCCATCCAACGCAAATATTGGACAGAAATGTCAAAATGCTCTAGAATCAAGTTATAGAGATGGTAAAATTCCAATGGAACTGCTACAATCCTGAAGATGATACTTGGGAGCATGAAGATGCCATGTGGGAAGATGATCCAAAAAGGATCCAGAGAATACTAACGACAACTTAGAATTCAAAGAAGAAACTCAAGAAGCTCAGAATGGCCTCAGTAGACAGAGAAAGGGAAAAAATTCAAAGTCTTCAAAACTTAGTGAAATTGGCATCATCGCGAAGAGTGCATCACAATATTTCCAATGACATAAATGGCTTGTCAAACGAAGTTACAAATCAAAGGATATGCGTGGTCAATGTTTTGTTCAACCTAGCCTAGTCAGCAAGGATGAGTCAACATCCGTACTACTAAAGTCAGCATCAGTACGGATGAGGTCAGTGTTCATATAGTGTATGTGGCACATGCAAAGGGTGACACATGTCATGTTGATGTCAGCATGGATACGTGGAAGAACCAGCGGCTTCCATGTATTACTCGTTTCCGTCATTTTCGGGTTAATCCATGGACCAATGAGGAAGTGCCACATGGTAGTCTGTATAGCCATGTGGAAGACTGTATGGGACGTGGAAGGTGACGTGGTAGGTGTTATAACAATAAACCCAAAATGGGAGGCCCACGGGCTCAACCCCGAGACCTCCCCCTATCCAACGCCTTACAATAGCATATGTTAACCATTGGGCCAACAATCTTTGTTGGTTAGTATGCCCAACATTTCACTTAAATGTTGAGTCTTCCCATGGACAGAAGGAGGGCACTCAACGGTACGGTCGAGCATGATTTTGGAGATGCAGTACAGAGAATTAATTGCAGGGAGTAGGCATGGAAATCGAGACGAGATTTCTCAAAGGCCTGGAAGTGCCAGAGTCGGATTGAGGCATGGAGAAAATCATTTTTGGGTAATTCAACTCCATGAATTTAATGGTGTTGTTTTTTTTCTGATCTGAGAAAATCTTCTGCAGCTTAATTCCAGAATGAGGTATACTTATGTATTTTTCCAAATTCTTTTGCTAAGTTAATAAAAAGGCCTACCCATTTGAGAGCAGGATCCAGAGATGTAGTCCACCAGGGACAAACTCTGTTATCAAGTTTTTGTGTCCATATTTGATTCTTATGTCTCTTCATTTTTGAGATTTTCCTTCTTTATGGTGCACTTTAATTTATGTTCATTTAACACAATTCTTTATAAGTCACTTCGATGAAAAGATCTTGGATCAGTAGAGTACCCACAACTTTTTGTTAAAATTTTGAGAATTTGATCTATGTTTTGTATATGCACTGAGGATAGTGCCAAAATAAGGGGGAGGGGATGTAATACTCTGCGCTTTGAGCCCCATAATAAATAATGTATTTTTTTAATCCATGAAAGGCCAAAGTGTCCAAACAATTGAAAGAGGCGAGTATGCCTAGGAAATGTAATGTTTTGATCATTATTATTAATAAATACATCAATTTCTACTAGACAAACAAGGACAAGAGTTATAGGGGGCTATGATTCCATAAGAGAGGGGGATTGAGGGGCTAAGTATTTATTTTATACTTTATCTACCCATTTTTTTTTAATGGAGAATAAAAGTTACATGAGCTTCTTGGGCAGGAGGCCAAGTGGTTCCTTAATTCCAAGAATTACATAAACTTGTCCTTGGTCTATTTGGGGGGTTCTCATTCTTGTTCTTATGGTTTCTTCTTCATCACTCATTCACTCACTCACTCAATTGCTCCTTTTTCACACATTTCGTTCTTTTCTCACTCCATTCATTATTTCACCCACTCGCCTTTCCTCATTTCATGTCTTGGCTCCGGAAAGGAAAATGGATCGTTGGAGAGGAGCCATGGTTTTTTTGGCTATAGAGACTGTTGGTGTATTCCAACCATGAATCAAGGCCTACATGTATGAGATGCTTTAGTCCGTGTTCATTTTTTCTCAGAGTTGTGAGTCCTGAGAGTCCGAACATGGAGGTTCTCGACCAGCTGCACTAGATCCCTGGAAGGAGATGGCTAACCTGAGGAACTGCATGGAAAATAAGGGGTCCATTCTCTTGGGTTGTGCAGGCTGGGTAGAAGAGAGTTGGTGTACTTTAGATTGTTGTGGGTGATAAAAATCCTATGAGAGATTGAGTGCTGACTGGTTTGGGAAGTCAAGTGACACTCTAGAACCGTCCTTGTGGATTAATAGCCCTAGCTCTGGGGTGACACTATTATTGAGACTTGGAACAACAGTGTCTATGGTTGGGTGGAACGTCCTTGGTCTGCATCTAGTTGGTGATTTGTTTCATTAAAGATAAGTGATTTTTGTTATGGTTTTATTTACTTGTGTAATTATTATGTTGTGTATTTATTAGCTATGAATTGTGTATCCATAGTATGCATGCTTGTTGGTTATTGCTATGTTTGACATATAGCTCTTCTTAATTATGTTGTATAATGAACTTTGATCTATGCATGTGACTAATTCATGCATCTTTATTAATTACAAGTTAGATCAAAAGTTGAAAGAAGTCCAGAAGTGGGCTTCAGGTGATGTAGCCCGGCATGTGGGCGGTTGGGTATGTTACACTTCCAAAGCTCAAAATTATGGCCATTGAATTTTTTGATCTATATTCAAGTTGCTCTCCATTCTTTAAACACAATCTTTAAATATTTCAGACTTATGACTCTTATTGAACCTAGGGTTTAGCTCAATTCCAAGGTTGTTAAACCAATCTCTAATACCACATGTTAGGAAATGAGAAACACTTCCATGCTAAACCTAGCAGAAGAGAGGAAGAAATATATATTTCAACAAGAAAGTAAATGGCAAAGAAAACACACAATACACAGATATTTTAACCTGGAAACCCAAATCAGGAAAACAAACATTCCTTGAGTGTTCTGCTCTCTTGTTGTCTTATTCATTCAGAGTAAAAGGTTACATGTCTAACCTTGGTCAACCACACATAGTCAACATCATACCTTGTTTATTTACACAAGAACAACCCTATAACCAATTCAGCTTACATCTATATGACCATCAACCTCTATGATTATTTATTGGCTATTATCCATTCATCATCTTATACAGTGTTACAACACACCTTCTTTATAGGATTTATAGTAGGAAAAACCCTAAATAAAAGGCACCCAAAAATAGTTACAGATCCACAGAGATCATTGGCTACGAATCTCATGAATATTGGAATTTTGTTACAGTTGACTACCAATTTAGATTACAAGTCGACTACTAGTCGACCTTCATTCAGTCTTCAATCGATTTCCACATGCCCTCCTGACAACCTCTTATAGGTTGACCTCTTGGACTTGTTGTTGATGTATTTGACTTTGAATTTACCTGGTCGAACCACCTCAACCTTCGAATTGTTGTTGATGTCTTCGACTTCATATTTACCCGATCAAACTACCCTGACCTTGGATTTTCACTGTGAGGCGATCCACCTCAACCAGACTTTCACTGCAAAGAATATAACAACCCAACATTTATTTCTTTGTCTACTAGTCAGGGGTAAAAATCCTCACGTGGGATTAATCTCATCAAGTGTTGGTTCCATGGGCATACACTTCATTCTCTCTACCACCAGGAAGAGGAAACGATGGAGCAAATTCTCAACTCCTTCCCATTTCAATCAGTGTTGTCGGATCAGGGAGTCATAATATTCAAAATGTCATATTAGAATAAGGAAATTCTAACTAAACCAATTGAGAAATAGAGGCCAACTGTCTACACCAGACCCATCCTGAACATAGAATGAAACCCCTTCCTAAGATTTATTTTATGGGAACTATAGAAAGAAAGGAATTTTCAGATATTCAAAAATGAAAACTGGGAAATGAACAGGATTTCAGAACAAATTAATAAATGTCTTTGTGAAACACTCCCAGTATCATCATGGAAGGAGAAATATTGGAAATGATCAAAGAGGGAATCTCTCATTTTACAATATCTTTTCCTCTGTTACGACCCCCATATCAACAATGGAAAAGGAAATCCCCTCGAGCTTCTTCTCCAAACAAATGGGATCCTTCACTAGTTGGCTTTGTCAAGCTCAACTTCGATGGCACCTCGAATGGAAACCCAGGGCTTGTAGGTCTTGGAGTGGTTTTCATAAATGATAATGGGGACATCGTAAGGATATGTGCAGAGAACCTAGGCATAGGAAGAAAGAATGCGACAAAACTATAGTGTAATACCCAGATTTTGAGTTTGCGGATTAATAATGTTTTTTTTTGTTTATTTGATGAAAGGTAAAAGTGCATGTAAATTTGAAAGGTCAAAGAACCTAGAAATGTAATTCTTTGAATATTAATAATAAAATGCATCATTGGCTGCAAGACATACAAGGACAAAGATACGGGGCTATGATTCCATGAGAGAGGGGGCTAAAGGGGCTAAGTGTTTTTATTATATTTTATTCACCCATCTTGGTTTTAGTTGGCAAAAGTGGTTACATGAATTTATTGAGGAAGTCCATGTGATTTTCTATTGCATGTAATTATATAATGTAACATACCCACTATAATTCGCAGTTTAAATAATGCTTATATAGATATAATGTGTGGCCATGGCCAAAGCGATGTAATATGTGAATTGTATTTCCTTGTTTTATTAATAAAATGTGGTGTCGGCTACTAAGGGGACATGGAAAAGAGATGGGGAATGAATTAATCCATGAGAGAGGGGAGTTTTTAGGATAATGGCCAAGAGGGGTCCAAGGGGGAATTACCCATGTATATTAATTCAACCCATTTTCCTAAAATTGATATTTGTATATGAACCTTCTAATTTATGATTGATTGTTCCCAAAACCAATCATTGAATACATGTAAGAGGGTGGGTGTGAGTGGTCACATCCCAAATTTATTGGGAATGTGAGGTTTGAGTACAATCAGCTTGGGGAAGAGTATGAGTCAAGAAAGGAAAGACAAAGAGAAAAAATTCGTATGGTTTTGGACAACAGTTTTACACATGGAATTTTTGGGCATGAGGAGCACGTAGAGAGAAAGAAAGAGAGCTTGGAGTTGGTGCATCCATGGAGGGAAAATTTTATAGCAATATGGAGTGTATTGGAGTATATTGGAGCATATTTGGATCTAGAAACTCAAGAACCAAGTTTCCAAGCCTGAAGAGTGAACTCCTGAGTGAGTTTCACTAAAACAACAAGTGTTTGTTGTTTTTTATTGGTAGTTTTCCTAGAAGCAAGTTCCCTTGAGTTCCGAGCTGAGAGATTCCTAGATAATTGTGCTAGAGAGACCTTGATAAATAAATGGGACACCTAAGAGATTGCGATAAGTGAAGGGTACATTCCTTGGGTTGGGCAGGTCAAGAGGAAGAGAGTGGTGGGAAATTGGGATAGATGTGGGGAAATATCATTGGGATGTTAGTTTTATGAGTTGCGAGTGGACAGTGAGATACCACCCTCTTTTGTGGATTACTAGCCTCATATCATGGGTGATTTTTTGTTTATATTTGGAACAAAACTTCTATGGTTGGGTAGAACATTCATCCTATGCAGTTGGTTGGACAACATAATTAAAAGAAAAGTGTTTTATTTTTTTGTTGTGTTATTTCATGAGTTTATATTGTTGTGCATGAACTATGTGTATCTAAGAACGATTTATATGCAACTATGTGAATTATTAAGTTGCATTCATGCTATTTTGATATGTTGTAGGTGCATACAAATAACGGTAATAGTTAGTAATTAAATATGGTTGAGATTCGCAGTTGTAAGCTAGAGAAAATTGGTTAGGAGTAAATTCATTGTTATGTGTAATACACATCGTAATATCCCTCGATTAGGTTGGGGGACATTACATACAAACCCCATTTTTGAGTTGTTTTGGGGTTTCTCATTCATTTTTACTCGTTTCTCATTCATTCTTGCTCTTGGTCTAGGCATGGGAAATGAATTATGGCAAGAGAAGAGCCATTGTTGGTTGGTTGTAAGTAACTATTGAATATTCCATAAGTGAATGGGTGCATGTGGACATGAGAATGATGGTAGTTGTGAAATAACTATCCATAACTAAGAATCCTTGGAGTTTCCAGCATTGATATTTCCTTACCAATAGCACCGGAGACCTGGAAAACAAGTCAAACAAATCGAGGGATTGCATTGCATAGAAAGGGTTTCATTTATTTGGGTTATGTAGGCTGAAGGGGAAGAGAGATTATAAACTAGGATTATTTTATGGTTGGGACCTGTGCTTGTGGATTCATATCCCTATCTCAGGGGTGAGCTATTGTTGAGAGCTAGAGTAGCAATGTTTATGGTTGGGTGGAACGTCTAGCATCTATAGCCAGTTAGTAAATTTTTATTTGAAAAGATAAGTGGTCTTTGTGTTTTATATGTAATTTATATTCTGCTATGTATTATTGATCTCTGATATGTGTTTATAATGTGCATGGTTTTTGTTAATGTTGTGCATGTCATGTTATTATTTTATTCTATAGTTTATCATGCTTCTTGATTATTGCATGTGCATGTATCATGCTTCTTTATTAATTAATTTGTATTAGAAATTGGAAATCCATCAAGAAAGTGAATTCCTAAGGTACCCAGGTTGATGGGTATGTCACAAATTAGTATCATAGCACCGGTTTCAATGCTTGGGCCATATGGGCCAACTTGCAGGTTGAAATTTTATTATTTGTGTAGAGGTCAAGCAATAAGGTGCTTGGACACTTGAACATTGTTCTTGAAAATGTGCATTTTTTGAAAAAAATGGGGAAATTGGAAAAAATTGGGAATTGTTTTGTACGATGACATCATCATGATGTGGGGGCCACGTGTTAGGTGATGTGGCAGTGGTTACATGGACTACCATGGTGGTAGGTCCATAATGGAAGACCAGTAGCACGTTAGTAGACCATGATGACATGGTTGCAGGGTGGTAGACCACCATGGTAGTGATATCGATGGAGTGGTGACCCAACACCATGATTGGTATCGGTAAGTGGTATCTCATGTTGAGGAGAGTGTTTTTGGAAAAAAAACAGCGATGTGAAACCTACAGAAATATGCCATGTATCATGGGTGGTATTTAGTATTGTGTTAGGGAGGTTCATTAACCCTCAATCAATTTGGTGATGCGATATCAACCACAACCTTTGATCAACCTCTAACCTTCGTCGTTAGATATGAGGCATGAGAAAGCTTTGCATCATAGGTAAAGGTGTGGGAAGAGACTCTCCCATCACCATGAAAAATGGGGAAATGTTGGAGGTAAGGTGTAGAGGTGGGCCCCGTCGGTGACATGGGCCACTGCGGTGGTTCCATGTGGAATTTGGTGTGGTGGTGCCATGTATTTAATAATATTTTATTAATTATACATGGAAGCGTAATGTTTAAAGAAAGAGGAAATTTAAGGTAAGGCAAAGATAAAGGGAGGATGACAAGAGGATGATGGGGCATTCCAGGTGGTTAGATAGGTTCATATGGCATCCCCTCAGGGTGCCATGTGAACTCGTGGTTCCAAATCAACAACCATGTTACAAGATTGCCACATAGGCATATGTCAACCTATGTTTCAAAAACAAAACTAAGTTTGGAGCCTTTTTCTTATTTTGGCCAAAACGAGAGCCGATTAAGTCATATTGAGATGAAACTTATGGTTTTTTTCTATAATAAGGAGGGATATAAAAGTTCCAAAGGGGGAAGCTGGTCATTTCTTCTTAGATTTGTCATAAATTATAAAGTAGTGGTTTTTAAAGAAACTTATGGTTTTTTTCTGCAATAAGGAGGGATATAAAAGTTCCAAAGGGGGAAGCTGGTCATTTCTTCTTAGATTTGTCATAAATTATAAAGTAGTGGTTTTTAAAGATTTGGGTTCAGTTCAATGACAAAGATCTAGATTAAGCTGAAATTCTTAGAGAGAATTCAAAATTCATAAATGGAAATACTCGGTGAAGAAATTGGAAAAACAATAATGGATTTGGAAAGGAGATGTTGAAATAGGCCAAAATCCACTATTTTAGGCCAATTTTTAGGGATTTTGGGGATTTTTCGAGGAGGAAACGTGATCCCAGATCATGCAATTGGAAATAATGTGTTATCTCCTAAAATAGCACTGTCATTTTTTCAATTTTAGGTGATAGGAAGAGATCCAAAAAATTGTTTCTAAATTTTTTTTAGGTGTGTTAGATGGTCTACTTTCTGAAAATAAACTTGGAACAAGCATTGAATTTGGTTTTGTCAAGCAAAATCAAGAATCTCAGGTTTCAGTGGTTTAGGCGGGCCTAAAAAGTGCTCATTAACCACCGAAAGTCCTGGTTTTTGGTAGTTAAGAGGCAAAAATAAAGGCCTAGTTAACTAACGAAAAGATTTCAACGTGCAAAAAGAAAATCACGTGCTTTCGCACGAGCTAGTTGTCAGTTGGTGTAATCATGAAGACATAACCACCGAAACTCGATCGATTTGGTGAGGTAGGATGTTATTATTACATCTTATTGGGATATTGATGCTCTGTTGTCATTTTTAACCACCATTTGTCATTTCATATGAAGGCTCGGCATAACACAGAATTTTGGGAGTTTGATTCTCGGCTAACTATATTGATTAGTCACATGGCTTATCATTACTTCAAGTCCCAAGGGAATAGGTTCATAATAACTCTAGTTAATCACCATTTCAAATCCATTCATATACAAATCAAATCTGAAACTATGTGTATTAGCTATAATCATGTGTTTTCATTAACCAACTCAAACGCTGAAATCAATCGTCGTTGTTGCCAAGTGAAGCTCGAATTCTTTTGTTGGTCATCAAGCCATCTGTCATCCAATTCAAAGAAAATCCTGAGTCATTAGGTAGTCTTTAGAATCTCTCACTTTTTCAGTTCAATTATATCTCCTAACTGAATTTGAAATTCTCGGCTAATATCAAGCCTTTATTGTTGATTAAAATCTGTTGAAGATTGGGTTTATACAAATCAAACTTCTGAGTCACCACAATTGCAATGTCTTTTACCTCGACATACCCTCTTAGTTCATCCTAAACTTTAGGTGTTTGTCCCCTAGCTCGCAGATTTTTCCTAAATTGAAGGGACAGGTCAACAAACTCATAAGATGCCGAAAGCTGGGCCAACCCTCAAATTAAAGAGTTAGACATTGGTATCTAGAGACTTTTCCAGGGGTGACAACTTTTTCAAATAGATTGGCGTCTTTTCCTATTGTGTAAAACTTGCAGACTTTCACCAACAGCTTTCTAAAGCATTTTCTTTATCATATGATGGAAGGACAACTACTATTGGCAAGGAGGAATTTGTGGTTGATGAGGAAACCATTATAGAGGTTACTGGCCTCCCAAGAAAATGGGAATGTTGGTTTAAGACCATTGTGCTTGCAAACATTGAGTTCAAATACTACTTACAGCCTCAACACAAGGATCTCATATGGAAGAAATACATACCAATGTCATTTCTTGAGCCTAAATGGCAAGCTCTTTTGAAGGAAATCTCTGCATACATCACTTGTGAGGGAAGGTACAACAGGGTTATGTTTACCACTTCAAGCTATTGAACCATTTCTGGTAGGTCTCAATCAATTTCCTTTCTACATTCTGAAGATCTCACAAAAATGGCAGAGACAAGTCAGGTGAAAGCCCACCCAAAGAGTGGCAGGTAGGTTGTCTCACCAAGGAGCTGATCATGGCCAATAGAATCATTAAGAAGAAGCAATTGCTGGTAGGTTGCTATTTTGGAATGAGTTCCAAGCCAATTGTCAACAGGATGAAAAGTGGAAGAAGTCTATTGCTAAGAAGTCCATCACCCCTAGGTGAGTGGAAGAAAGAGGAGGGTTATTTCACCTCCAAGAGAGCCAATAGAACCATCCTCTGCCAAAAGGAAAAGAACTAAAAGGAAATTACAGTTTGGTAAAGAAGGTGAGAAAAATGAGGGTTTAGCTGAGAGTGACAACCCCTTGAATCTTCCATACAATGAATCTGAACCTGAACAAGAACACACAAGGATACAGGGTGAAGAACAAACTGGTCAAGCTGTTGATGACTACCCTAACCTGCCTACTCCTAATCCTCTTGAAGAACAGAGTACTCATGTGGTTGAACCATCTGCTAGTAAGTCATCATTACCTAGGTCAAGAAAGATAAACCAACTATTGAATAAGGTTTATGATTTGGAGTATTCATAGAAGCAGGTTAAGAAGAAGAACACACAGCTAATTGAAAAAAATGTAGAGTTGTATGATATAAGCTAGGAAGTCAAAGAAAAACATGATAAAACCCTAGAGAGGAATAAACTGCTCATGAGGGAGAATACTAAAATCTACAAAAGGCCTAGACTGCTTGAGATTACAAATGAAAGGGAACCTCAAACTGCAGTAGTTGGGCATTCGGGGTTTGGAAACACTAGCCGAGTTGGCCACCTCTTTAGAAAAAGAAACAGAGACCAATACATAGCATCTGGAGGTTTCTAGTCCTATAAGAGGAGGAGGATGATCACCAAAGGCATTGTAAACCTTTAGCAAATCGACAGCATTAATACATTTTGCAGTTTTGTAGTTTTGGAAAAATCTTGACTTTCGGTGGTTTAGATGGACCTGAAAAGTGTTCATTAACCAAGAAATAAGAGCTTTCAATCGTTGAAACTTTGATTTTACCACTTGTGCTCTAGAAGCTTTGTCACTACGATTGTTGAAATTTTACACGGATCAAGGTTTTACTAATGAATCATTTGAAAACACTTGAAACGGATAGATGTTGAATTATAGAGTCATATTCAAGATCCATTTTGGTGTATAAGGATTAGAAAAAATATCCAAGTTGGTTTTGGTACCTATTTTGGTGGCAAAAAATTAGGGTTTTTTCACAACTTAGCAAATTCGAATTCTATCTCTTGGAAGAGTCATCAATCAGCCTTGGGAGGCTAGTATGCACTACACAAGACTCTACTACTTCTGAAGACCATCATATGTGGAATTGACCTCATCTTGAGGATGTTTCCCTATTTTTTGTAAATATTGTTTTGACTTTATGTATTTAGTAAATATGATCCATTAATTCAGGATCTAAATACTGTGTTGTAAAAGCTATAAATCTGAAAACAGAAGATGAACTCAAAGGGGGAAAATCCGGGATACAATTTGGCCTATTGTACTAAGACTCTTATCTTTATGAGATCACAGTCTTCTTTTGCTATCAATGTCATATTCGTTCATATATTGCATTGCTCTGTACTATTTTAGTTTATCTTAGCTTCTAAGAATTGTTATCTTCTTATTGAAACAAGTGAATTTGAATTAAAGGATCTCTTACTATATTGTATGACCCTACATGTTAATGTACTTGGTTATCTAGACTAATATTCTTCATACCCTTTTCAATTACTCTGTCTAATCATTGATTCCTAAAATCGGTATGTATTTGAATGCTGCATGATAAGTTTTTCTTCTCATTGGCTATTGAGTTATCTCATTGTTCCAAGTATACCAAATTTACCATATTCTTGAGTTACCAAGCATCTCTTTGGCCTACAACCCCAAAGAGTTTCTTGGAGTGATAACAAATTGTCGTTGTTTCTAGGGAGAGGAGATTGAAGCTTAGCTTCCCTGAGAGACGACAAGCATTGTCTTTGATGATAGACAAAGGTTGGACACATTGGTTGTAATCATCTATCTAGCAGCTCCATGAAGGGCCAGTTAGGTGACTCCCGATGTTCAAATCTGAAAAGTGTTTCATGCTCTTTTTGGCTCGAGGTTTTCACTTACCTCTTGACTTCTGCAGTTCTTGGTTTCCCACATCCACTACCTAATATGTCGAAATGGGGAGATTTTATGCCTAGCTTCAAAGAGAGCAAAGAAGACAATCTTGTAGAACACCTCCTCAAGTTTCATGAGTCCATGGATCTATTAGATCTGCATGTGAAGATTTTTGTATGAAGATGTTCATGTTTTCATTATGGTGATGCACATGTTCTTAGGTATTTTTTTCTTTACCTCCTTCCAACGTTTCATCATTGAAGGATTTTCACAAAGCATTCACTAAGCACTATAAAGGTATTTTTCAGATGAGGTTGCATTTGATAATTGTTGTGATGAAGAATATGAATTACATTATGGCTTGAAGATGGAAATCTAGAAAGAGCTTCCCCTCCTAATATGCCACAGCCCATTTGTGATCTTTTAGATGTTGTGTTTTTCCATCAACATGAACTACAAATGGATAATAAATAAGCTGAATGCTCTCTTACCATCCTCAAATTGTTATGGTCGAAGGCGGACTTCTATTGTTCAGTACAGAGATGATCATAAATGTATATATGATGTGGTTAATGATAACTTTTAAGAGTATGTTGAAATAAGGGACATCTATCATTGTAACCAAGATATTGGTGATCTTTGGGTGGATAACCATAGCATTGATGTTTTTGATATTGTATCAAATGCATCTATTGAATTACTTTGTCATGAAGATGAGATTGTCCCCTTTAAAAACCCCAAAGATGATTATCAAATCGATACATTAGGTGGGTGGCAGTCTAGGATCATCGCGGATTCTAAGGGAAGCCCTTCGCTTTCAGATTTGTAGTTCAAAAGAAATGGTAGTGACTATGAAGAACAAGATTTTAAGAAAACATCTAATCTCCAAGAAGGAAAGCGAGAGGATTATATTTCTCCTTATGTATCTTACATGTCGATGTCAGATGAGAAGGATAAATATGATGAGGTAAAAGATGATATTTTTTCAAGTCTATTTCAAGATCCTATTGTTGATGTCTCTATGCTTGAATCTTCATCTCTATCATTATAAATTGTTCTTGATGTTCCCATATTTGATAAATATATTGATGAGGAAGAAGACTTTAAGTCTTGGGAAGGATTGTTGACTACTAAAATTTCATCTAGTCCTACTTTTTAGCAAAGAGATGATTAGAGATGTTGTCATAAAGATCATATTGCCTCCTTTGAAAACTCTAAATATGTTGAACAAACTGACATATCAGTAGAAGACAGTTTCAAACTTGCAATAGATAGTAAGGACAACTTTCATTTTTTTTATTTGCACACATGAAGAAGAGGATGACGAGGACAACTTAGAGTTTCCAGATTTTCAAAGAGACTATCTAATCTTTAGCTAGAACATTAGGAAAATTGCAACATATATGAAAATTAAGATGATGAGCAGAAAGGTTAGGGTCGGAAATTGAGTTTGTATTTTTCTCCAACAGAGATCAAAGCCATCTACATTTAACATTGAGTTTTGTGAAGGAAAGAACAACAACATTATAGTCAGTTGGATCAGTAACTCAAAGTGGTATTTCATTGTGACTTTAATGACCCTTTTGCCAAATATTTGGAATCTTTGAGCAGTATATGTGTTAAATTATTTTTATCACTTGGAAATCGGCTTGATCGTCTATTCAAACCTCTTTGTTGTTGGCTATCCCTTCCAAATTTGTTGTTGGGTCAAGATCTAGCATGATGTTAGTAAATTAGTTCCTTACATGGCTTCATTAGAAGCATGAATTCACTTAATAAGAGCCATTACTGTTGGTTTAGATGTAGGATTAGACAGAAAAATAATCTTGTCCTATGAGCATGTAGATTTTTTTCAGTTTTTGTTGAATAAGAAGAGCAGGCTACCAATTGCGTAGGCCACATGACTCCATAGCCCAACAAATAAGGTGACTGTAACTACTTGTTCTTTGAACCTCACTGGGAGGATTCCATCCACAAGTAGGGCAGATGTTATCTCTTAAAATAGAACTATCATTTTTTCAATTTTAGGTGATACGAAGAGGTCCAAAAACTTGTTTTCATTTGTTTTAGGTGTGTTTAGATGGTCTACTTTCTGAAATAAACTTGGAACAAGCATTGAATTTGGTTTTGTCAACAAAAAGTGAGAATTGCAGGTTTCGGTGGTTTAAGCGGGCCTGAAAAGCACTCATTAACCACAGAATGCTGGTTTTTGGTAGTTAAGAGGAAAAAATAAAGGCCTAGTTAACTACCAAAAACATTTCAACATGCAAAAAGAAAACCCCGTGCTTTCACATGAGCTAAATTTGTCGATTAAGCGTAATCCTTGAGGAACTATATGCCGAAACTCGATCTATTTGGTGAGGTAGGATGTTATTGTTACATATTATTGGGATATTGATGTTTTGTTGTCCTTTTTAACCACCATTTGTCATTTCATATGAAGGCTCAGCATAACACATAATTTTAGGAGTTTGATTCTTGACTAACTGTATTGATTATTCACATGGCTTATCATTACTTCAAGTCCCAAGGGATAGGTTCATAATAACATCCTAGTTTAATCACCATTTCAAGTCCATTCATATACAAATCCAAGTAGAAGCATGTATTAGCTACAATCTTGTGTTTTCATTAACCAACTCATACACTGAAATCAATTTTCGTTGTTGCCAAGTGAAGCTCAAGTTTTGTTGCTAGTCATAAAGCCTGTAACCAGTGAAGGAATATCGAGTCATCGGGTAGTCTTTAGAATCTCTCACTATTTCAGTTCAATTATATCTCCTAACTGAATTTGAAATTCTTGGCTAATATCCAACCTTACTGTTGATTAAAATCTGTTGAAGATTGGGTTTATATGCAAATCAAACTCACGAGACCATACATTGCATCTTTACCTCAACATACACTCTTAGTTCATCCTAAAATTTAGTTGTTTTTCCCCCTGGCTCGCATATTTTTCCTAAATGGTAGGGACAGGTCAACAAATCATCCGGATGCCGAAAGTTGGGCCAAATCTCAGGTCTGAGTTAGATGGAGCGTGGTATCTAGAGGCACACCCAAAGGTGGTTGACTTTTTCAAATAGATTGGTGTATTTTCCTATTGTGAAAAACTTGAAAACTTTCACCAATAATACGTTGCTATCATGGTGGAAGGAACTTCGCTCTGAGGAGGAACTGGTTGATGAGGCAGCCATTCACAGGGGGTTACTAGCCTCGAGCGGGGGTATGTTGGTTTAAGACCACTGTGCCTTCAAACATTTAGTTCAGATCCTACTTACAGCCTCAGTACAAGGATCTCATATGGAAGAAAGACATACCAATGTCTTTCTTGAGCCCTAAATGGAAAGCTCTTTTGAAGGAAATCTTTGCATACATCACACAGGGGAAGGAACATGGGACTATGTTTTACCACTTCCAGACTTTATTAGACCATTTCCGCAGGCGGGGTCTCCCATCAATTTTCTATTTCTACACGCACAAAGCTCTCTACAAAATGACGGAACAAGTCAGGTGAAGCCCACACCGAAATTGGCGATGGGTTTTCTCCTGTGATCACACTTATTATCAAATAATCATTAAAGAAGAAACAGGTAGATTGGAATTACTTCTTATTTTGGAATGAGTTCCAAAACAGTGACCAGCAGGATAAAAAGGTTGAAGTTAGCGCCAAGAAATCCATCACTCACAGATGTGGAAAGAAGGGAGGAAGCTATCTCACCTCCAAAGAGAGCCAAACCGAGAACCAATCTTAAAAGGAAAAGAAATGAAGACTGGTTTGGTAAGAGGTGAAGTCGAGGGTTTAGTTGGGGAGACAACCCCAGTCGATCATTGTAAAGAAGGTGAGAAGTCTGAGGGTTTAGTTGAGGGAGACAACCCCTTGAATCGTCCATACAGTGACTCTGAACCTGAACCAGAACACACAAAACCTCAAGGTAAAGAAGAAGTTGATCAAGATGTTGATGACTACCCTAACTTGCCTACTCCTACTCCTCCTGAAGAACAGAGTACTCCTGTGGCTGAACCATCTGCTAGTAATCCAGCATTACCTAGGCCAAGAAAGATAAACCAACTATTGAAGAGGGTTTATGAGATGGAGTATTCAGAGAAGCATGTTAAGAATAAGAATGCACAACTAATTAACAAATATGTAGAGTTGTATGATATAAGCTAGGAAGTCAAAGAAAAACATGATAAAACCCTGGAGAGGAATAAACTGGTCATGAGGGAGAATACTAAACTCTACAGAAGGCCTAGACTCTTGAGATTACAAATGAAGGAACCTTAGACTCTGGTAGCTAGGAATTCAGGGTTGGAAACCCTAGACAGGATGGCCACCTCTTTAGAAAAATAAACAAAGACCAGTACACAGCATCGGAGGTTTCTAGTCCTGTAAGAGGAGGAGGAACATCACCAAAGGCACTCTAAACCTTCAACAAATCAACAAGGTAATACATTTTTGCAGTTTTGTAGTTTTGGACAAAGATTGACTTTCAGTGGTTTATACGGACCTGAAAAGTGTTCATTAACCACCAAAAGTAGAGCTTTCGATAGTTAAGGCACCCAGTTTTTACCACTGTTAACTACCGAAAGCCTGTCATTGCCCGATTTGTTGAAATTTTGCACAGATCGAGGTTTTACTAATCTTAATCATTTGAAAACACTTGTAATGGATAGATGTTGAATTATAGAGTCAGATTAAAGATCCATTTTTGGTGTATAAGGATTATAAAAGGTATCCAAGTTGGTTTTGGTACCTATTTTGGTGGCAACAAAATAGGGTTTTTGCACAACTCAGCATATTCGAATTCTATCTCTTGGAAGAGTCATCAATCAGCCTTGGGAGGCTAGTCTACATTGCACAAGGAATCTACTACCTCTGAAGACCATCATATGTGGAATTGACCTCATCTTGAGGATCTTTCCCTATTTTTTGTAAATATTGTTTTGACTTTCTGTATTTAGTAAATCTGATCCATTAATTCAGGATCTAGATACTGTGATGTAAAAGCTATAAAGCTGAAAACAAAAGATGAACTCAAGGGGGGAAATTTGGGATACAATTTGGCCTATTGTACTAAGACTCTTATCTTTATAGAATCACAGTCTTCTTTTTCTATCAATGTCATATTTTTTCATATATTGCATTGCTATGTACTTTATTTCAATTTAGCTCAGCTTCTAAGAATTGTTATCTTCTTATTAAGCTCATGAATTTGAATTAAAGGATCTCTTACTATCTTGTATGACCATGTATGTTAATGTACTTGGTTATCTAGACTAGTATCCTTCATACCCTTTTCAATTACTCTGTCTGATCATTGATTTCTAAAAGAACTGTCTTATTCGAATGCATGATAAGTTGTTCTTCTCAATAGCTATTGAGTTATCCCATTGTTCCAAGCATACCAAATTTACGATATTCTTGAGTTACCAAGCATATTTGGCCTACAACCCCAAAGAGTTTCTTGGAGTGATAACATAATGTATTTACTCCACATTTTTCATAATCACCAATATAGAGAACTTTGGTTTAGTCAAGATTTTCCAAAAATGCACAGTTTGGGAGATAGTCGGTTTTGGTAAAAAATTCAAGTCCAGAAAAAAATTGTAAAACAAACAAAGTTGCAAATTTCAAACTATTGTAGAATATTACTAGAGAAATGGTTGGAGAATATGAAGGTTCTTGTGTGATCACCATAATGATTATTATATGTTCCTAATACTAAATGTTTCTTGGTTATTTATGAATTTTCTTCTGTAGTTAACAAAAGTTGGCCTTCTACCTAAATTACACTAGTAGGGAAAGTGTATAAATGGGGTGAAAATGGATTTTCCAAGAAGACATAACTTTCATTTCAGATATTAGATTGGGCCATAAGAATATTCATTGGAAATATGATGCAGAGGAGAATAACTTGGAATTATTATAATTTAGAGAAGTATGATATAATTCTTCGTGAATTGAGAAGAAAAAGGACCTATAGCATTAATTGACAAAAATTATATAATATATATAATTATAACAAAAAAGGTTTTTGGCACATTTTGTAGAATTAGAGGTATAATCAGATCAATTCAAGCTCGATATTTCATATCATATTCATGAAGGATGCATAGGGAGCCTACAATCATGAGAGGGAAGCCAAAGGCCAAAATATCAATGTGGGTAATGTTGAAACTGAATCTAATGGACATAGGAGCATAGTGGAACCAATAAAATTGGTGGAGACTACGAGAAGCCTTAGAATGGAAGTGTAGAGTTATATATATGACAACGAGAAGATAATGAGAGGATAGGAGGAGAAAAATCAAATAAATTTTCAAATGATGCAAAGCCTAAATTAGTTGCAGAGGCAAGAAAAGATTCGATCAGGCTCAAGACACGAGGAAGAATCTAGACATCATGAAATAAGGAATAACTAAAAAAGACCCAATTACTCAAGAAGTGCTAGTATAATTCAGAGACATCATTCACCTCCTTACTCAGCTAGGAATTTTTATGCATCTAAAAATTCAAGGAGTGGTCCAGAAGTGTCTCATGTTAGGCATCAAAGAAGAAGATATGAGTTGGATAGTTTGCAAGGAGAGCTTAGGAATATTAAGATACCATCCTTTTATGGTGAAACAAAAAGGTAAGATGATATTGAAGCCTAGTCGCTTGGAATCAGGGAGTATTTCCAATTGTGAAACTATGCATCTAACCTATAAGCCATGATTTCCACGTACCATTTGCATGGAAAAGTTGTTATGTGGTGGGATCAGTTGAAGAAAGTTGAGCACATTAGTGAGAGTAGGATCACTTGGAAGAAGTTCAAGAAATGTTTTTAGAAGAAGTATATTTTTTATCACTATTATGCCAAGAATATGCAAGAGTTATTTCAACTTAGGTTGGGGAGCATGACCATGGGAGAATATGAACACAAGTTCTTGGGAGTGTTGAAGTATGTGGGGTTTATCAAGGATGAAAAGGTGAAGATACATAGTTTTATAAGTGTTATGCCATATTTCTATAAATATAATATTCAATATGATGATCCTATAACTTTGATAGAGACCATTAGAAAGGATAAGTTCATGTGTGAGCAAGGAAAGGGAATAAAATATTTGTAAAAATTTTGGAATGATAAGAAGAAGGATAAATCTGATCAAAGAAGGAAGGGATTTAAACCTCCTTTCAACATAAACAATCCTAATACAAATAAGCAATGTCATCCTACTAAGAATGAATCCATGAGGGAGGATTCCTTGGGAAAAAGGGAAATACCACCAAGAAAATGTTAGGGATGTAAAGAATATCACATGTACAAGGATTTCTCTCACAGGGAAAACAAGATGAGGACATCACACAACATCCAAGAGGCTACTATAGTAGAAGACATGGGTAGAAATATTCCAAGAATATATGCATCCTTGGAAGATCGACAAGCAAAACACCAGTCTTAGATGATTGAGGTGGAAGGTAAGATCATTAATTATTCTATTGATATTTTAATTGATTTAGGAAGAAGCCATAGTTACATTGATCATAAAATAGTGGACAAATTTCATCTGGATCAAATTAAGCTTGAAAAATCATGTTTGGTTCAACTAGCCACTAGAACCAAAAGAAGAATCAATGAGACAGTCAAATATTGTCCAATAAATATGAATGGAGTGAGTAGTAATGTTGATATGAATATCATACAATTAGGATATTGTGATATCATAATTGGAATGGATTGGTTGGACAAGCACCATGTTTTCCTAGATTTCTATAACAAGACATTTACATGTCTTAATGAAGAGATAAAATAGAGTACTATGAAAGGAATTCCAGGACCCATTTCTATGAGGGAGATTTTGTCCTTACATTTGAAGAGGTTTTTCAAAAAAGGATGTCAATTGTATGCAACTCATGTGGAGGAGCTAGAGAAAACCAAAGGGCCAAGTATTGAATATTATTCATTATTGCAAGAGTTTGAGGATGTATTCCAAGAAATACCAATATTACTACCAAAGAGGAATATATATGTATCTATTGATTTAGTACTAGGAGTTTCCCCAGTGTCAAAAACTCCTTATAGAATGAGTAAAAGAATAATGAATGAAACTAGAAGAATTGTTGAAGAAAGGGTACATACACCCAAGTGTTTCACATTGGGGAGCACCACTCTTTGTTAAAAACAAGGATGGAATGTTGAGGATTTGTATTGAATTTAGACAGCTAAATAAATCCACTGTGAAGAACGAATACCCCCTACCTAGAATTGATGACATCTTTGATCAGTTAAGAGGATAAAATATATTTTTGAAGATAGACTTGAGATCAAGATATCACCAGGTGAGAAGAAATTAGTAAGACAACTTTTAGAACCAGGTATGGACATTATGAATTTGTAGTGGTTCCATTTGGAATGACCAATGCACCAGTTGTCTTCATGTTCTTTATAAATGACATATTCAGAAATTATCTTGATAAGTTTGTCATTATGTTCTTGGATGACATATTTATTTATTCTAAGTTAGAGGAAGAACATGAACGTCATTTGAGAATGGTGTTGCAAGTGTTGAGGGAACATCGATTGCATGCCAATTTAAGCAAGTGTTCTTTTTACCAAGAGAAGATCCATTATTTTAGGCACATTATTTCAAAGGAACATATAACATTAATGATATAGAGAACATTGAAGCCATTAGAGGATGGTCAACACCAAGGAATGTTTTAGAATTCATATATTTCATGGGATTAGTCGAATACTATAAAATATGTATAGCAAGATTCTCTAAAATTATTCATCAAATCACTTATTTAGAAAGGAATAGAATTAAGTTTGAATGGACAACAAAGTGTGAAGAAAAATTTAATTTTTTGAAAGAGTTACTTACCATTTCACCTATTTTGACGATTTCTTACCCAACTGAGAATTATGTGTTATGTGCATATGCATGAAAATAAGGACTTGGTTGAGTCATCATTCATAATAGACATGTCATTAGTTATGAGTCTAGAAATCTTAAATAACATGAGAGGAATTATGTCACACACGATTTGGAGCTTGCTTCCATAGTTCATGCATTGAATATGTATGGGGAAGATATTTGAATTAAGGACAGACCATAGTGGTCTAAAATATATTTTTGGAGAAAAAACTTTAAAAGTCAGGAAGACAAGATGGATGGAATTTTTAAGTGAGTATGAGTCTAAAAAGAAAATAAAGTTGTTGATGCACTCAACAGAAGAGTAAATATCATACATGCTAAAACCATTCGTATGCATAGTTTAGATTTGAAGAATAGAATTTTATGTGTGTCTATTATAGACCAACATTACATATAGGTAAAATAAATCTTACAATAGGAAAATGTGTAGAAGAAATTTAAAAAATATAAGATGAAAGAAGATGGAGTACCTATGCATAAAAACAAAATTTATGTTCCTAGTTCTGAAGAACTTAGGATTTTAGTATTACAATAAATAAATAATGCTCCATATGCTAGACATCCCAGTTACCAGAAAAAAAAAAAAATTGCAGCAATAAGAAGCCAATACTTTTGGCTAAGAATGAAGACGTACATTGTTGATTACATTGCCAGATGTATGGAATATCAGAGAGTGAAAGTTGAGCATAGACACCTAGTGGGTTTTCTATAGCCATTGTCATTCCTAGAGAATAAATGGGAAGTGGCAACCATTGAATTTATGATTAAATTTACTAGGATAGCATGGAAACATGATTCAATAATGGTAGTGGTGGATAAATTGACAAAATATGTTCATTTTTTTCCCATAAAAATGACTCATACAATAGCTAATATTGCATAAATTTACATGAGGGAAATTACTAGGTTGCATGGAATACCTAAGGGAATTATTTCAGATAGAGATACAAAGTTTACTCCAAACTTTTTGAGAGGATTATTTAAAGGATTTGGTACAAATTTGAATTTTATCACAACATACTATCCATAGTTAGATGGGAAAACAAAGAGAGTCAACCAAGTGATTGAAGACATGTTGAGAATGTATGTCATGGATAAGCCATCTAGGTGGGAATATTGATTGCATTTGGTTGAGTTTTCCTATAATAATGGGTATCAATATTCATAAACGATGATCTCTTTTGAAGCTTTGTATGGTAGAAAATTCAATACTCTCGTGAGTTGAGACAACCCAACAGACAAAGTAGTAATTGGGCTAGAATTGCTCAAAGATATGGAAGACTAGAAGGTTAAAACCAAGATTAATGTGAAAGCAACACAAGATAGATAGAAGAGTTATGTAGATAAGAACATTATATCCAGATAATTCCAAGTGGGAGAGCATGTGCTTTTGAAATTGAAGCCCAAGAAGAGCTCATTAAATTTGGGCAGTTGTACCAAGCTAGTAGCCATATTTTGTGGTCCATTTGAAATATTGGACAAAATAGGGTCAGTTTCATATATGTTTGCATTTCTTGATTCCATGAATGTGCATAATGTATTTCATGTCTATTTGATAAAAAAAAGTATGTACATGATCCTAACCATGTTATTTATTGGAATTTGATTTAGGTGGATAAAGAAAGAGACTTTGAGGTCCATCTGGTGCCAACATTGGACATGAAAGTCAAAGTGCTTGTTGGCCCTTGACCACGTTTTGAGGAACACTTCGTCATATTTGACCATTTTTTGAATTTGACAGTCTGTCAAAGATGGAGCACCAGGCGAAGCAAAGATCATGGGATCTCAGTCCACTTTTGGGGCCCTTTTTAGGGTTTTTGGGTTAATGTAATGGGAAAGAGATGTTGGCCCATGGATTTACCCATGTTTTAGGCCTATTTTGTAAAGTATAAATAAGTAGCTAAGAAACGTAAGAGAGAGCAAGAAGATAAGATAAGTTCTAGTAAAGGCTTTGTATATATTATGTGACTGACTTGCAGAGTTGTGTGCAAGTGTTGTAAGTGATGAGTGCATGGATTTTAAGAAGGCTCTGTGTTAGATCTACTCGAGGAAGGAGGATCTGGTGATCTACGCGCAGATCTCCTGTCCTATGCGGAGTATAAGTGTGAGCTCTATGTTGTAACCTGATTGACCAAGCTAGTAAAGAAGAATAAGACTTTGTGGACGTAGCCCCAGGGTGGGGGTGAACCACAGTAAATCTATGTGTTATGCTTGGTGTTTCGACCTAATGTGTTGGTTTCTTTCCATGTGTTATGCTTGATATGATTATGATATGTTCTTTGCTATGATACTCTTAGATAGATCCACTTTTCTTTGTGATTCTTAGATGTATGGGTGTAGATCAGACATATATGAAAGTGTTGAGTGATAAACCTACTTTGTTGTTGCTAAGTGCTAACTTAACCTAGATCCAAGTAAATGTTTCGGTGCTCTGTGCCATCTGCAGAGTGCCTTGAGGGTTAACTATTGATGAACGATCTTTTCTAAAGTTCTTTCTAAGAGCAAGAATCATAGATATGTGTCCCATCTAAGGTTGCAAACACCTGAGTCTTGCAACCACCCCTGCCTCTACCTCGGGTGAGACTTCATCTGCTTCGCAGGTGTTGTCGAAAGGGCCTATAGTTAGGGTTTTGTTGGTGTGTTGTTGAAGCATTGAACCCTGGGTCTGCCCCTGTGCCAACAAATGGTTCTGTTGTCGGGACCTAAAAGTGTGATTGCTGGGAACTGAGGAAGAAGAAACTTTGTGCGAAAGGAAGCTCT
Source organism: Picea sitchensis (assembly GCA_010110895.2). Lineage (NCBI taxonomy): Eukaryota > Viridiplantae > Streptophyta > Pinopsida > Pinales > Pinaceae > Picea > Picea sitchensis. The sequence goes on along the minus strand of SNQJ01S0058024.1, from coordinate 28,285 downwards.
GTGTGTAGATCGGTTGCCCTAGTGAGCAACTTTTTACTCGACTTGTGAAGCTTTGTGTCAGGAATAAGGTCAGATATGAAGAAAGGAATATCAAATCCAAAGAAAAGAAGCGAGATCTTAACACTCTATGCTCTAAGAAAAGTAAAAGTGGTAATTTCTTAAAGAAAGAAGTCGGATCTGCAAAAAAGTGGTAAGATTTGTAAGCTGTGTGCTCTAATAAAGGTAAGAATAGTAAAAAGTTCTTAGATATGGAAGCTTTGTGCTCTGTAGAAGTAAGATAAGTGAAATTTTTTGTTTCTAGAGCATGGATCTAGGTATGTTTGATAGATTTTGTCCTAGATTAAAAACTAGGGCATTAATAGATGAAAGAAAGTTTGATATGAATAGATCTGATAAGTATAATGATAGATATGTTATACCTATGCATAGAAAGAATGGTTGGACTAACAAGTGGATGCAGGATCCTAGAAAGAAATTTTTGTAAGCTAGCCACTATGATCCTAGTGTGCAGTACAAGAAGATTTGGGGATCATTGAAGAAAAAGAGAGGATTAACTCTTTGTTATAGTTGCAAAAGACCAGGACATCTTGCTAAGGAATGCCTTGGGAGAAAACCTAGTTGTCTTTGTTGCAAAGATTTGGACCATGACGTATTGGATTTCCCTAGAATGATCAATAAGTTGGAAAGGTTGAATCTGAATCAAGAAGACTAGAAGGAAAATCCAAAAAAGGAAGAAACCCAGCAAGAATCAGAGAAAATATTAATACGGATAAAAGAAACCTTGAAGGAACATAAAGATGTCTAATTACCAGAGATCTTCAAAGAAAAGGAGCAAGTCGAAGCAAGAATAGGGGACTTTGACATTGATTTTATTATTGATGAAGAAACACAAGTAAACATTATGCCAGAAAGAACTTGGGAAGCTATAGGAAAGCCTGCCATGATCCCTTCCCTAGGAGGAACAAGTTTATTCAGAGGAAAGCTAGTAAACCTATGTGGAAGGCTCGCCCAGATACCTATGACTGTCAATGGAACTTTGACAAAGGAAGACTTTCAAATTATTAAATTTATTGAAGACAACGCCCCGTTTACCATGCTCATAGGAAAACCTTGGATTGATAGAGAACAAGTGAGATCAAAAGAGGAAGAAGAATTTTTGGAACAGAAGAAGAAAGAGTTAAAAGACTTTATGAATAGAAGGGTCGCACACTTGATTGAAGAAAAGAAGAGTCAGTCACAAATATTTAATACTAGCAACCCTGATGTCAAGGCTAAGAGAACACTAGAGGATCCATAGAAGATTGAGTTAACTACTTTCAATACAGAAGAAGTATTACCCAGGAACCCTTGGAAATAATTTCAACAGCGTGAAGAAACTAAGACCACAGAAGGTAAGCATCAGAATGGTAAAAGAATTATTGAGACGAAGCTCACTGGGAAGAAGGCTAGAAACTTAAGAAAGAAAAGGGTTAATATTGTAAGGTCACAAGAGGTTCTAGAGGGTACTTCGCAGAAAGAAAAATTGCAGAATTGGAACTTCACTGAGATATCAGAACAACGACATAGAGCACTTCGCCATGATGAAGCAATATACTCGTTGGGGTCGATATATCCGTTCGACTTCTGCTCTGAATGGGAAGAAAAGAAATAAAGGTTTTTCATCCAACTGTTGAAAAGCACCATAACCTTCCACTCTGAATGGGTATAAAAGAAATAAAGGTTCGTCATTCAACCATTGAAACGTGCCATAGTGGGTCTAACAAGAGTTAATGAAGGATCATACCTAGTGTGTGCTACCTCATTGCTAAGTTTCCTACTTATCCATCGCTCCACACAATCGGTGAATAATTTTGCTATGATAATTTGAGCACGGCCCGAAAGATTAATTCACCCCGACTGCCTTGTTCCCATATTATTACCATAGTCCCCGGACCAACTGTTAGTTGACCCAAGCTCAGATGTTGGACGAGCTCGCCTGATCCGAAAAATGGCTGACTTGTTATGCCATGCGCTAACCTCACTTCATTAAAATAAACTTTACGTGACCTTTGCTTCATGTGTTAAAATATGCAAGATAAAATTATGTGCCAAATTTATGTATCTTCTTGTAAATGTTTATGTGTGAGTGGAATTGTTCCTTTTAGATGGTTAAATATGTACTTCTTTAAAAATAATAATAAAGAACACAACTTGGGTAAGTAAAATAAACCATCAAACTCACAACAATAACAAGTTGATAGTTGAGTTCACCCTCCGGCTACATCTCCTTGAGCCTCCATCAATGGCCGGATTAATTATTCAAAAAGTTCTTTTAATAAGATACCGCTAAACACCAATGGAAAATAGACCGTACTCCATTGATATCAGAACACATAAAAACCCCAAAATGACTAATAGAACTCGAACGGATCATGGCTCATCCGATGCCTCTTCTACATGCGGGCCAAGTTTCCGAGCTTATCTTTGAAAACACCTGTAAAGTCCTCAAAAGCCTCTGAAATCTGGTCCCAATGTGTTCAGAGCATAACACTATCCAAACATGATTATTCAATCCCAGAAAACAAACATAGGCTCACCAAAACATGTCCTCAATCATCGAGGGCTTCAAGCTCCCTAGAGCTTGGTGAAACTTCAATGGATAAAAACCTACAAAGGGCCAGTCCTCAAATGGCCTTGATAACAGCGCCAATGGATTCAGGACATCCAAAACCCTAGCTGGCCTTTTACGGCACCTCAATCGCCAAAATGAAGAAGTTAGCCTCCATTTTCCTCCTTCCGCTTGTAGTCACCGGTTTGCTGTAACGCGACCTTTGTGTGCTTGGAACCAAGAACACACTCCAAATCCGTATTTAAACCCACCACACACATGCTAAATCAATAACTATGCGAAAATGTAGGACGGTTAGGGCAATTTCCAGTTCTCAAACTGTGGTGCACTCGGGCATATGGGGTCATAATGAATCATTTATGGCAAAGGGCTAATCTATTTTAAAACCGCGGCCTACCGCTCATAATACATAAGCTCCCCGCGGTTTTGTCAGGGTCATTGCGAGTGTAAAACAAGAAATCAATGGCTACATTAAAAACCCCTGCACCCAAACACGGAGGAAATGGTCGATGGACAATAAAGGACCGCTGCTAGGGCTAAGCCTCGCCCGACCCTACCAATATACACATGATTCAAACTTATATAGTTTTAAAAAACATATAACTATTAAGAAACAATACATGGCGCAATGGTAGGGCAGCCACTGCCAAAACTTTGGACTATGGGGAAGGTTCATGGTTCGAACCCCACGAATTCCATAAAAGTTTTAATAATCCAACCATAGACTACTTAAGGTGCTAATGGCAACATGATTGAAATAATGCGAAAATCCAACTACTTGACCAAACAACGCCACGCATCAAGATTAAATTATCCAATCTTCAACCGCCAAACTAAAATCTACTCGACGCCATCATAACGTAATGTCAACTCAGATGATCATGCCACACATCATCATCCGTACGACTACCCACAGATCCTTTTTTCCTATTTCCGACGATGTTTGGACAGATCGCGATATCTCCTCGCCCCGCTTGAGATGAAAACCAATTCGCGCTTTGGGTTCATGATGACAAGGGCTGCAATTTCGCTTGTTTTGAGGCAATTTCGAGAACGCTGGATTTTGAGCTAAAATTTGATCCCTCGGGTCCGCATTTTGATCATCGCATTATTTATGAAAACAGTTGAAGAAGTTTTAATTGACTTAATGAATGAGAGATTCATTTCAGAGTGAGGAGTGTCCACAAGTGCAATGTGCATCATCCTTGGGAGCATTTCCAACTTCCCACTAAGCCAAGCAGGACCATCCCGGTCGCCTTCGAAAATATGATCTAAGCTTGGAAATGACTTAGCCACTTTGAAGATGATCCCAAGTATCTTGCCTAGATATTCCACCACTTGCGTACTGTGCTGGAATCGGTGACACGTACCCGTGAGAATTCCGACTATGCTTTTGACTCCATCAGCAGTACCTCCCTAAAAGGGGTGTGTGCACAGACCACTGTGATAAGATCACAACACCCAAATTTAGTGATTTTAACCTTGTAGATTGAAGTTTACAAGATGCTAGCCCCGCACAAGCAATTCTTAACTATCGCGCGGGAGGAACACAAAGTACTTCCCTCAAAGAATAGCCCATAACCTCACATTACCAACCCTTCAATACCGACGATTCCTCACTTTCAGAGGCATCAAGAAGTGAATGCATCCATCAAATTGTTGTTGTCCTGTTACCACAAAGGATACTTATGGTTGGATCAACACATCACTCGCGGATCTGATTCTAACTAATTGATCATAGGGCTAAGATGCAAGGCCCTCGACTCGGGCAGGAGTTTCACTGAAAGACCGTGATCATGCTCTCACCAAAGAACAAATACACATCCGGGTGCAATGTAGAGAGGTAATGCTAGGCTGCTACAGCCTCCATTGAGAATGTAGAAGTGTGCCTCAGTTTCCAGATCATCAACTAGACCTGACCGGCAGAGAAGAATAAGACCAAGGGTATGAGTTCCACTTAGTTGGTTGCTCATACTCATCGCCATACACCGAGCTACCATAAGGTGCCACTTTTCCAGATAGAACCCTTCAACCACTGATGAATTTATGTACGCTAGGGTACTCCAAATGACATGAACAAGCAAGCAGCCCAATGTCATTTTCACGCTTTTATTACAAATCCAATTAAAGAATGCAACCAATCTACACCGCGCCTTCACACCAAACACACTTCGCGGTTTAGAACTTTTATCAAATTCAATGTGGGCCGCCACTTCACCTATATCATGCGCACGATGCACAAAACAAACGCATTCGCATTCACAAGTTGACGGAAGAATACTTGGAGTATATTACCAAGGAATGGTCGATGCATCTCCTTGTTCCAGCAGACCCTGCAGATATTTCTGATATAGACAGTCCAAAACCTTTGCATGATACTCCTGGACCAAGCAAGACTAAGATGGATTATGAAGTTCAAGATATCCATAGTACATCCATGAAGACTACTTCGATCTCACCTACACATGTGGAGGATGGTGAAGAACTAGGTGGCACGAAAGTTGAGAAAAACATAGGTGAGGTTACTCCACCTAGAGAGGAGGAAGATCCCTCTAAGAAAAGAAAGGTCACCCAACAAAGCCTCATCCCAAAAGAAAAACTAAGGCCACCTGCACTACGCTTAAGACTACCCTCACATAGGACAACTTCGACTTCTTGATCACTACACTGAATGATTCCTCACTAGAGATCGCAGTAAAAGAAAGAAGCGAAGCAGGATGAGGTATTTAGTTGAATCAAGGGTGAACTTAAAGATGTGAAGCAAGCACTTCAATCCAGCTGAGTTGATTCTACTATGCCCTTGATGACGGAAACAATAGGAACAGGTGATGGAGTACACCCACTACACCCCGATCATTGAGAAAGTTCAAGCTCACCTTCGATGAGCTTAAGACATAGCGAAAGCCACCCAATATTTGGCACAAGTACATAGCATACTTATAGTACAACAAAGGAAGGAAGAAGAGGAACATCTTGCCTTACAAGTGAAGTGGGAGGAGGAGAAAGCATAGTTACAACAGAGCAAGGACCAATTTCTAGTAGAGAAACTTGATGTGTAGGAACGAGTTCACAAAGCACTTCGCTATGTGATGGTCATTGAAGTAAATATTGAAGAACGCCTTCCCAGTAGGTGGCACAACTGAAGAAGTAATCCAGCAACTTCAGCAGTGCATCATAGATCTGGAAATTCGTACCGTGCCCAAGACTCCCCTAGAAGTAAGAGATCTAAGGGAGACAACTTCCCATAGCAGAGTTGATAGGTTAAAAAACTTGGCATTGGAATGTAAGCGGGGCTGAGGCTGAAGTGCACAGACTTATGAGCACCTCACAAAGAACCCAAAATTACAGACATTAGGAGGCACAGCCCCAAGAAGAAAAGTAGCATGTATATGCTAATGTGCAATACCGGCCTTGACCCTAGTCGAGAGAATGAAGCAATTTCCAAAACATCGCACCGCCCAACAAGAGGTAAACATGTTGCAAAGTAAATTTATGGAAGTCTCTCAAAAACTTCAACCACTCCAAGAGAAAGCATGCCAACTCGCTCAATCGGGTTGAGATCCAAGAACGAGCTTCTTGAACAAGTTGTCATCATTGTAGAACAGTCAAGTATTACAACAATAAACAACACAAAGGATTTAGGAGTTCACCGAGCAAGAGGTTGTCGCACAAAAGAAGGTCGAAGCAGCTCTAGCCAATCTTGAGGCCTTCTAAGTAGAGTTGATCGCACTGCAGTAACTCGTGATTGTGTGAGTGTTAGTCTCATTGGCCCTGACCAAGTTTTGAGGAACACTTGGTCATATTTGACCGCTTTGGACTTCGACATTCGGCCAAAGATGGAGCTGTGTGAAGCAGAGATCACTTGGATATCGCAAATTTCCACTCTTGGGGCCCTTTTTAGGGTTTTTGGTTAATGTAATGGGAGATGTCATCCCATGGTTTACCCATGTTTTTGGCCTATTTTAAAGTATAAATAAGTAGCAGAAATGTAAGAGAGATCAAGAAGATAATCTAAGTTCCAGTAAAGAATTTGTATATATTATGTGATTGACTTATGTGAGCCGCAGTGGCCAAGTGTTATAAGGCCGAGTGCATGATTGTAAGAAGGCTCGTTATAATTCATCGGGGAAGGAGGACTGTGAGGTGCACGCAGCATCTCCCATCCCATGCAGAGTACAAGGTGAGCTCCTGGGTATTGTAAACCTAATTGACCAAGCTTAATAAAGAAGAAGAAGACTTTGTGGACATAGCCCTGTGGTGGGTGGAACCATGCTAACTCTATGTGTTATGCCGGTGTTTTGACCTAATGTTAGTTTCTTCCATGTGTTGCGCTTGATATGATTATGCTATGTCCTTTGCTATGATACTCTTAGATAGATCCACTTTTATTTGTGATTCTTATATGTATGGGTGTAGATCTGACATATAGGAAAGTGTTGAGTGCTAAACCTACTTTGTTGTTACTAAGTGCTAACTTAACCTAGATCCAAGTGAATGTTGTGGTGCTATGTGCCATCCGCGGAGTGCCTTGAGGGTTAAATATTGATGAATGATATTTGCTAAAGTGCTTGATAAGAGAAATAATCAGATATATATGTCCCAGCTAAGGTTGCATAATCGAAGTCTTGCAACCACCCCCTCACTTCTACCTTGGCGACTTCATTTTTCAAGTAGTGTGTTGTCGAAGTGGGCCGGTGAAGTTGGGGTTTTATTGGTGCGCTGTTGAAGCTGCTAAAACCCCGGGTCTACCCCTATGTCAACAAAGTAAGTATGGAATCGATACATATGATTGGTAAAGGTTTAGTGGACCTACTACAAACTCTAAATATGTTACTTGGGAGCATGAATATGCCATGCAAGAATATTACCTACAACTTTTTGAAGATTTTTGAAATTTTGTTTTGTTTTTGTGCTATGCACTAGGGATAGTGCATAAATAAGGGGGATGGAAATTTAATACCTTGGTTTTGAGTCCTAGGATTAATAATGTATTTTTTTGTTAATTTGATGAAATTTTGGAGTTCGTGTAAAGTTGAAAGGTAGGAGAGCCTAGAAATGTAAATGCTTTGAATATTACTAATAAAATGCATTGTTGGTTGCAAGATTGAAAAGGACATCGATAGGGGGCTATGATTCCAATGAGAGGGGATAAAGGATAAGTATTTTTATTATATTTTATTCTACCCATCTTGGTTTTAGTTGGGAAAAGTGGTTATATGAACTTGTTGGGAAAGACTATGTGGTTCTTTATTGCATGTAATTATATAAACCTTGTTTTTGGCTTGTTTGGGAGTTCCTAATTCATTATTACTTCTTTCTCATTCATTCTTGATCTTCTTTTGGGCATGGGAAACGAATTATAGGAAGATAAGAGACATTTTTGGTTGGTTGTAAGCAATTGTTGAATATTCCATAAGGGAATGGATGCATGTGTGTGAGAATTGGAATTTAGAAAGAACTGTCCACGGCTGAGAATCCTTGGATTTTCCAACATTGATATTTAATGACCAGTAGCACTAGAGCCCTAGAAAATAACTGTGTAACCCGAGGGATTGCATTGTAGAGAAAGGGGTCCATTTCTTTTGGTTGTGCCTACCAAGGGAAAGAGAGATAGTAAAATAGGATTTTTTGTGGTTGGGAAAACCATGAGCGCTTGATAGCTAGTTGTGTTTGTTAGAGTCAGCCTAGGACCTGCCCTTGTGGATTGATAGCCCTAACTCTTGGGGTGACATGTTGTTGAGAGCTAGAGAAGTTGTCTATGGTTGGGTGGAACATTTGACATCTACAACTAGCCAGAATTTTTATTTGAAAAGATAAGTGTTATACATCGAGAGGGGTAAATCAAGATAGAGAAATTTAATCCTTTTAACTATAATGCAAGTGTTATATCGGGTAGCATTATAATCCAATAATTGTAGAGTAAATAAACAATGAACAAATGAGAAATCATACATAGTACACCGCTACTTTTACTGCAGTCCTTAGTGAGAAAACCATTGCACGTTTTTCTTATACGAGTCCACAAGCATGGGTCCTAGGCTAACTCTAATACAAGCACCAACTTCCTTTGTTTTCTAGTCAAGAATCGGGAAGGGGAGGATACAACTCCCCCCTAGTTTCTTAGGCTATAACATGATTGAAGCTCCAACTCCCCTTAACATCGCTACAAACTGTATGAGGATACAACCCCTAATTTCTTTGGCTACAACCCAAGGTGGCTACAAACTACCTATCCTTCCTCATCCAACTGCCCTAAAATATAAATGCTAAATGTGGTAAATATGTCATCAAGCATCAATCAATCCACTACCACTGTGAACTCATTACCGGCTAACCTTATACTAATAACGTAATAACCAGATTAACTAACTCCGCATCTAAACAATTTATACTAATAACTCCGAACTATCATGTACCATGCATCAACCATGCATCAACCTTTGATCATCAAGATACCAATATCATCAACTATAAATCTCATGTATGTTAACTCATCAACTATACACCCCATGTATGTGCCAATCATCAACTACTTGTCTCAACCATATGTACCCAACATGTACCTCAACCATATACCAAAGACATACACCAATATAACCATCAAAATTTATCTAACAATTCATCACTTTATCCATAAAATAAATACCATAAACGCCATATCAAACCATGTGCCACAACTCCTACCATTATGTGCCCTCAAGCTAAACCAACAACTTCACAACACATCACAACCAAAGACCAATACCCATAATTTCAAATACCAACAAAAATACCAATTGTATCCCTAAACAAATCTGATATATGCAAAGAATACTAAACATCCAATACCATCTCAAGAGATAAACCCTAGCTCACAAAACATACCCCCAAAACAAGATGTTCCATATATCTCATAAATAGACCTCAACCATGTTATACTGGATTTTCTCTCCCACACTTTCTCTCACACATTTTTCTACCGTGACTTTTTCCAAGGATTTTCCTCAGTTGCACTTTTTCCTCACAAGTAATTTTTCTATCATGATTTTTTCTATCGCATTTTTTCTACCACACTTTCTCTATCAATACTACCTTCAAATAACCTTTTAAAAAAATAGATATTCATTAGGCTCAAGTGCAGGATTAAATGACGTGAGTCTTGCCTCTTATTTATACTTTCATGTAGCATCCCACTTTCCTTATTTTAGGAATTTCCATTAACTTTATTATTTAAATAATTTCTTTGCAAAAAATTTGACTACTTTCACCTTAGTTTAGATTGTTGTAGGAAAATCTCCTGCTGACATGATCGGGCTTCAAAGAGATAGGACCCTAAACTCTAAGACGTAGTTCTTAACGTGGACACCTAATTTCCTTTCAACCATACAACCACATGAAGGAAAGATATCAGAAGTACCCTTTATCGACGCTTGTACCAAGAGATTCGAAGTTGAGTCTAATCTTCACCTCGATGAGTCCCCAGACAAACAAAGATAGAATGGGCTTCCTACTCTATTGATATTACTTTGAAAACGATCTATCTATCAATGATAAGTTCATGTAAGATCGACACAAACTAGAAAGAAACAGGCAAGCGGTCATATATTAATGAGAATAACTACGAAGAATACTTACAATCATAGATGTGAATGTGAAAGCTTCATCAATTCCCCTTCGTATAACCCTTGCTCAAAAGATCCAACTCCGATGATATCACTTTCATTGAACACTCTCTTTGACTGTAGGTTTCCTATGAGATCATAGGTTTGGTGTGATTCTCTTTTTCTAGTCCCCTTTCACCATCATAGAGTCTACTTATATATGTTAACATGTTTAACTCTTGATTTATCTTTAGAATGTTGAGGAATCCTCCTTAGATCGGACCTCCCCGATGGAACCAAGAATTCAATGGAACTCCAGCCTCTAAACTTAAGAGATCCTCCTTATTCTCCTCAATGGGCCAACCACTGCCTCAAATTAGATAGCGCCCCTCAAAAGGGGCATCAGGTGCTATAACGCTCCATAGGAGGCTCAAGGGGAGCGCCAACAATCTAAGGATGGGCATTTCATAGAAGGGATTGTTGCTACCTAATATTTGTGGGGAGTCACCGGCCTCTAAGGATGCCATAGGGGAGCTGCCTCCTTCAAACCCTGTTTTGCTGGCTCCCTTGAAGGATAATAGTTCCTTGACTTCAATCAACCATTTTCTCCTTCCAAATCAAGTGTATGATGTTTTAAGTGCCTCTTAGTGTTGTCATTATGGCAAGACGCTTGAACAACATCATACACTTGTGAACAGCCCTATGACACTTGCAAAGTTGCAAGGAACATGCATTAATTTTTACTATTGAGGAGGAAACATGACACTTATCTAGTTGAGTAATATTGATGTGTAACATAGATGACTCCATGAGGGTTCCCTCCAACTTCACATGGCCATAAATCTCTAACCGTGAGGAGCATAGGGTGACGTGCTTCGCCATCACTCAAAATGGTATGATACCATCCATATAGAATAGTCTTACCTACAAATATATCAAAATCATACCATTATCCATCAAACAAACTTGGGTCCATTACTCCAAACCTTTGTGCTATCTAATTCATGACGGACTTTTGTCAACAATTGACATCAATGAAAACCAACCCAATTAATAAAAAAATATCCCCTTTGGCATTGATGACAATACTCATGCACATTGAAGTCATGTCATGCAATATTGAATTAGTATCACTCATGCTCTCCATATGACCATCAGCCCTCGAACCATGCCTGTTCGTGATCCGATAAATTTTCCCCTTTTCATCAATGGTAAGGTATATTTTCATCCTCAATTTTCCCTAATCAACCGGCCCTTGAGGATAATCCTGCTGGATCAACTCTTCCTTCAAACCGATCTCCCAACCCTAACCATCCTCTTTATGGTGCTTCCTCTCGTAAATCTAAGACATATAAGATAAGAATTCATTTTGGAGTAGAAACTACTTCGAGTCTCTGGCGAAGATACTCAAAGGCTTCCCGTGGAAGCAGTTTTGTAAAGATGTATGCCACTTATTCTTTTGTGCCCAGATATTCAACTCTGATGTTCTTCTCTACAACATGTTCTCGTAGAAAGTGATACTTTATTGGAATGTGCTTCGTCTTGGAGTACATCATTGGGTTCTTTGAGATATTGATGGTGCTTGTATTATCACAATAGATTGGAATGGGTTCATCATACTCAACCTGTATATCTATCAGAGTTTGTTTCATCCATAGAACCTATGTACAACATGTTGTTGTTGTAATATAATCTGCCTCAGCTGTAGATAAGGATACTAATGATTGTTTCTTGCTTAACCATGATACTAAACACTCACCCAAGTACAAATTTTATCCATTTTTGCTTTGTCGACCATAAATGTAACCTACCCAATCTACATCTGTGTAGGCAATAAGTGATAGATCCTTTCTTTTTGGATACCATAATTTAAACTCTTATGTTCCTTTGAGATATCTAAAAATCCTCTTCACTGCTAATACATGTGATTTCTTTGGTGTTGCTTGAAATAGTGCCACATGTCCAACTGCCTGCATTACATCTCATTTGGATGTTGTCACATATAGTATGCTACCAATCATTGACATGTATTACCTATGGTCTATAGACTTTGAATCATCATCTTTCTTCAACTTGCAACTAGTTTTCATAGGAGAGGTAACTAGTTTGCATTCTTCGGTTTTGAACCTCTTTAGAATTTCTCTAATATACTTAGTTTGAGAAATAAAAATTCCTTGGTTGCTTTGACGTATCTGAAGACCCAGAAAGAAGGATAGTTCTCCAAGTAATGACATTTCAAATTCATTCTGCATATCCTTTGCAAATTTATGGCTTAACCTATCATCAGTACTTCCAAAAATAATATCATCAACATAAACTTAAATTGATAAAATACTATCTTGAGTTACCTTGATGTAGAATTTGTTGTCTTCACTTCCTTTTATGAAACCTGTCTTTTGTAGATATTTATCCAGCCTATAATACCATGCTCTAGGAGCATGTTTTAAACCATGCAGGGCCTTCTTCAATTTACACATATAATATGTGTTCTCTGACAATTGAAATCCTTCTAGTTGTTCAATGTAGACTCCTTCTTCAAGTTCCTCATTCAAAAATTTTGATTCCATGTCCATCTGATACACTTTAATATTCTTGGAGCATGCATGAGCTAGGAGAAATCAAATTGCTTCCATTCTGGCAACTGGAGAAAATGTCTCTTCAAAGTCAATTCCTTCAACTTGTGCATATCCTTTATATACTAATATAGCTTTGTTCCTTGTAACCTATCCATATTCATTGAATTTATTTCCGAATACCTAATTTATGCCAATCACATTCTTATTATTTGGTCTTGGAACCAATTCCCAAGTGTCATTCTTCTCTATTTGATCCAATTCTTCATCCATGGCCTTTTTCCAAAATTCATCCTTGTTGGCCTCTTCAAAACTTTTTGGTTCAATCATAGATGAGAGTGCTAGGTGTGTTTGTTCTGGTGAATGGATTCTTCTTCTAGTCTCAACTCCTGCATCTTTGTTTCTGATAATCTGATCTAAAGGATGATTCTTCTATACTCATTTTCTAGGTGTCTTTGGAGGCACTTGATGAACTTTCTCTTCTACTTTTTTCTGATCCTCTTCATGTTCCCCTTCTTCTTCTTCTTCATCTTCTACTTTTTCTTCATAAAGTTGTTCCATTGATTCATTTTCTTCTTCCTTTAATTCGCATCCATTTGTTTCATCAATTGTTACATTTATGCTTTCCACAACATTGTTCAACCTCAAATTGTAACACTTGTATTCTTTCCTTGTACTTGATTAACCAACAAGTACTCCTTTGTCCACACGACAGTCAAACTTTCCCATTCTTCCATCTTCTCTTTTGATGTAGCATTTTCTTCCAAATACTCTGAAGTGCTTTACATTTGCTAGTCTTCCTTTCCATAGCTCGTAGGGAGTTTTGTCAGTGTTGTTTATGAGCATTACTTTGTTTTGAATGTGAATTGTTGTATGCACTGCATGTGTCCAAAAAATATCTGTCAATTTGAAATCCATTAACATTGTTCGAGCCATTTCCTATATTGTCATGTTCTTTCTTTCAACAACTCCATTATGTTGAGGTGTCCTAGCAATGAACAATTCCTTTTTATTCCATGCCTACTGTAGTAGTCCATAAATTCCTTTGAAGTGAAATCTCTTCCATTATCAGATATCAAACATTTGATTTTTGAATCCATTTCATTTTCAACCATTTCCTTGTAGACCTTGAAGTTTTCAAAAGCTTTTGACTTATTCTTGAGAAAGAAAACTGCAGTCATTCTTATATAATCATCAACTAATAACATAAATATTTCTCACCTTTTAAACCCTGTGTTGTAGTTGGTTCGACTAGATCAGTATGCACAATTTCCAGTGGTCTTGTCGTTGAATATTATTTTGATTTAAACATGGTCTTTGTTTGCTTTTCTTGTTGACAATGCTTGCATAAAGTGTTGGTTGGTTTCGTAATCTGGGGAATTTCTCTAACTACTTCCTTTTTGCTAAAATTGAGAAGGTTATCAAAGTGTATGTGACCCATTCTTTTGTTCCATGGCCAACTTTCATCTTCTTTTCCTAGACAACACTTTTCATTTCCAATTTCACTTAGTACATATATGTTGTTTGAAGTTCTTGCAGCTATTGCAATCAATTTTCTTGAATCTTCTTTTCTTATATCGAACTTTTGTGAATCGGAAGTACCTTTATGACCTTGGTCACACATTTGACTCACACTTAGAAGATTATGTTTCACATATTCTACTAGCAGAACATTTTATGCCTTCGTATTCTTGTTTCCAATTCTGACTGTGCCATTTCCAATGATTTTAGCTGAATCATCGTTTTTTAAGGAGACTGATCCATCTCTTTCATTTCTTCATCTAAGAAACTTGTCTTTATCACCTATCATTTGTTTTCAACAACAATTGTCAATATACCAATCATATTTCTTCTACTTACCTTGTAGAGCGAGTGTGCATTCTTCATTGTTATACTGATTCTGCTTTCTTATCCATGCTCTCTTTTGAGGTTCTTGGCTGTGATTGTTGTTGTTCTGTTGTGGTTCTCTAGGAGGAATTGTCATTCTGCAATCTTTGGCCATGTGTCCAAAGTTGTTACACTTGTAGAAATCCACTTCAATGCTCAATCATTCAAACCTGTTGTAACTTCTTCTCTGTGTTTCACTAGTTGTTTATGTTCCTTCTTGGATAACACTTTTGTGTATGACTTTCAAAGTTTTTTGTGTTCCTGTTGTTAGCTATGCAATTCATAGCTTTATGTCCAAAATTATTACATTCATAACATAAACCAAAAAAGATAGTTTGATACATGAGAGTTGAAGATCTTCTTAAAGGAGTTGCTCTTATGAATCCTTCTTCTTCCTAGGGCCTATCTGTCGATTGTTGATTCTAAAATCTGAATCTTCTTGGTGGAGGAGTGTCCCTATAATATTCCTTGTAGATCTTCCTATCCCTTTGATTGTTTCTACATAGATTTTTGGATATGTTTCTTGCTATTTTGTTTTGGAGTTTGATCATTTTTCTGTCTGATTGTATCCAAGTCTAGACTTGTCATGATGACGTTTTTTACTGCTGATAATGTCACCCAAAACTTTTGAGTTGTTATGCATATTTTTGTTTTGAATATCCTTTCTTAATGTGGCAGTCGCTGCTTCCAAATTTCCAATTATCTTGTCTCTTTCTTCTAGTTGTTATTTGAGTTCTTCTTCAACTCTTTTATCTTATTCTATTTAAACCTTCAAATTTGTGATCATTTGTTCTAGTTCTTGAGTGTCTTCTTTCTTGTTCTATTTCTTGAGTGTTTTTTTTCCTTTTTCTTTCCCTTTTGTTTTGACCTTTTGGATGTTTTTAAAGATGCTTCTTTTATATCTGGATTTTCTTGTTCAGTTCTCATTTCATATGTTATGAAGAATCCATGTAATTTTCCATGCTTATTGAGTCTATATCTACTCTTTCTTCTAGTGTTGATATCTTAGGATAAAATCTAATAGGGAGAGATATTAGTACCTTTTGAACAATTACAAATTCTTTAATTTCTTCTCCCAATTCTATGATTGCATTTACTATTTCATCGAATCGTTAGAAGTAAGTTGTAATATCCTCATCTTCCTTCATCTTTAGTTGTTTGAACTGACCTCTGTAAGTTTGAATTTTTGTTGCTTTGACTTTTGAATCTCCTTCATAAATATTTTCAAGATTGTCCCAAATCTCTTTAGTGAATTTACAATGTATAACTTTGGTGTAAACTGATTCACAAATACCATTCAGAAGTGCATTTGTGGATTTTGAATTATTTTTCCTGAGCTTTATTTTTCTTTCATTTGTGGACGGACCTGCTGGTTCTTTGTATCCATCTACAACCGATTTCCAAATTTCAAATCCATGTGCATGTATATATGTTTTTATCCTTCTACTCCAAAATGCATACTTTTGTCCATCAAAATGTGGTATTCCATTTTTATACATGTTGTTTCTCTTCATGTTCTACCTTTCAGTGATTAAACTAATTTCTGAAGGAACCTGCTCTCATACCAATTGTTGGATTACTGAGAGGGGAGGTGAATCAGTAACAAAGCAATTTAATCATTTTTAACCATATAATGAAAGTGTTATATCAGTGTAGAATTATCATCTAATAATTGCAGAGTAAATAAAAAATCAACAAATGAGAAATCATACACATACACAGTCCACCAATGTTTTTATGTGGAAACCCAAAGAAGGAGAAAACCATGGAATGCTTTCTCTTATATGTCTTGAAGAATTAAATTCATTGGAAGCACCAACTTCCTTTGTTTTCCAGCTGCAACTGGAAGGAGGCTCCAACCCCCTAGTTTCTCAGGCTACAACCTGAGTGAATCTCCAACTCCCTAATTCTTTGGCTACTACCAAAAGGAGGATACAACCACATAAGTTATCCAGCTATAACCGGAAGGTGGCTACAACCACCTATCCTTGCCCCATCCAACCACCCTGAAATATAAATGCCAAATGTAGACAACCTATCACTATCACTGAATCAACCACTGCCACTATCAACCTATCACTATCAACCTGTACCAATATTACAGCGAGAAGTTGGATGATGCAAAGCTAAAGTACTCCACGTACGATAAGGAGTTATATGCCATTATACAGGCATTGAAAAAGTGGAGGCATTACTTGATACCCAAGGAATTCATTTTGTACAGCGATAATCACGCATTGCAGTTCGTGAGTCAACAGGAGAAGTTGAACCAGAAGCATGCGAAGTGGCTAGAGTACATGCAGAATTTCACGTTTGTGATAAAGCACATTTCGGGGACTGCGAACAAGGTGGTTGATGCCTTAAGCAGGAAGTGCTTGTTGCTACAGGAATTCAGGGTCAAAACCTTGGGTTTTGAAAATTTAAAAGATATGTATGCAGGTGACGCAGACTTTGGCGAGGCATACGAGGAAGCCAAGAACCCATTTTTCAGGGATAGGAGTTTGTGGATTCACTACCTGATCCATAATGGATTGTTGTTCAAAGGCAATCAACTGTGCATTCCAGATTGCTCTATGAGAGAGAATTTGGTGAAGGAAAAGCACAGTGGAGGCTTAGCAGGTCATTTTGGACATGACAAGACATTCGCCAAGCT
>SNQJ01S0058023.1:0-43250 GCA_010110895.2 Picea sitchensis | reverse complement strand
ATCAAGGTGACAGTGGGTCTAGACTTAGGCTTGTTCCTCTAAGGACACACCAAGTAGGTTGGAGACTTCTCCACGTTAGTAGGTGTGTATAAGGACGGAAACAGTCAACATAATCTATCCTCCCATGGAATCTAGTGCTTAGCTTCCACCTGAAGCTTATGAGATCCCACTCTAAACTGACCTAAGGGGATGCATCCAAGAGGATGCACAACCCTAAAGAGAAAAAACAACCCAAGAACAAGTGCGCTAGATAGAGAAGAAGCCCAAGCACAAGAGGGTGCGCAGTACTTGATGATGCCCTTAGGAAAACCACTTTATTATGAATGAATGAATCACTTGACTAAGAAAAACAAATGCGAGTGGGTGTATAAATACCCAACTCAACTGTAGGGTGTTGTCCATGTTGATGTTTGTAGTAGAAAACAGGTACTTTTGCACAGGTTTATGTGTCTAGACGTGTGGAAGTCGTCTAATTAACCTTCA
This sequence comes from Picea sitchensis, assembly GCA_010110895.2. Taxonomy (NCBI): domain Eukaryota; kingdom Viridiplantae; phylum Streptophyta; class Pinopsida; order Pinales; family Pinaceae; genus Picea; species Picea sitchensis. Next base: position 42,767 of record SNQJ01S0058023.1, on the reverse strand, counting down.
ACCTTGGTAATTTCACTTTAATAATTTAATTATTTAAGTGAAATAACTTTTATAAGAAAAGTGAGTTAATATAATGAAATGCTAAAGTTTTGACTTAGGCTTTGGCAATAGTGAATTAGATGAATCTCAACGATTGATCTCAAGTGGGTTGAGTTTTAATCTCAACCGTCAATCACTTTGGAGATTAGGGTTTTAATTCGGTCATCACTCAAGCTTATAAAAGGAAGGCTAAGTGAAGGAGTAAGACACATTGAGTGAGCACAAGACAGTGAGATAGTAAGATCTCAGTGATTGGGTGGAGAAGGACATTCATCCAAGTGTGCAGGGTCCGAGGAAGAGAACATTGGGCGGCAAGGGAGAAGCARCCAGCAAGATCGAAACATAGATTTTGAGGGTGTGATCAGCTAGTAGATCTCCAGGTTTTTGTTGTTTGTATTTTTCCTCAAAGGACCATTTTCTTAGAAAGGGAGCCCTTGTAATCTTTGATATTATTCTTAATGATAAGTGGATTTGAAGGGAAAAATTTATATGTGTGCATGAGATTGGTTTCTAGTTTTTCTTCCGTTGATTTATTTTTATTTCCGTTAAAACTGAGTTGTGTATTTTATTCAATAAATCTGCAATAATAAGTAAATTACAGCAAGGTATTTGCTAGGCAATAATTTGCCAAGATGTTGGGTGAGAGAAAATTAACATGGTATCAAAGCTTTGTCTCTAAGAGGGAGACCAATTTGCACAGACCCTGTGATTTCCAACACGTGCAGTGGTACGGACACACGAGCAACCCAAAACAGTCGCGAGCAGCCATAGCAGGGCCATGGGCAGTTGTACAGACACGCAGGCAGCCTAGAATAACTGTGGGTAGTTGTACAGACACGCGGGCAGCCCAAAACAGTCGAGGGCAACTCGTACAGGCTACGAGCAAGGACGTACAGGCCACGGGCAAGGTCGTATAGGCCACGACCAGTGTTGTACAGACGCAGACAGCAGATCCAAGCAGCCGCAGAATTTCAAGCAGGGGTCCAGACAACTAGCAAAGGGAGATTGGGTCAATTTTTTTTCAGTGGGTAGTACAAGCAGTTTTCAGCCATCCATTTGCAAGGAGATCTTAGCAGACCTATAAACCAACAATTATATTCATATGGGTGCTTGAACAAATAACCACACATCAATTGATCGGATCTAGAAATGGCAGCAGTGAGTCTTGGGTTTGAAGACAGGTTGGATGGAGTGTCTAACTTCCTGTCCTAGAAGGTGAGGGTAACCTTGCTTTTGAAGGAACATGACCTTTGGGAGGTTACAAAAAAGGTTGTTCCTACACTAACAAATGCAGCAAAGAAGCATATCTTGAGAAGAAGGATATTAAAGCTCAAAGAGTCATCTTGGATGGCGTGAAGGATCATTTGATTCCTCACTTGACAGAGAACTAGTCGGCCAGAGAGATGTTCAAGGCTCCGACAAATGTAGCAGAGAAGGTAGCTCTTGAGAAGAAGGATATTAAAGCTCAGAGAATCATCTTGGATGCCGTGAAGGATCATTTAATTCCTCACTTGGCAGAGAAGTAGTCGGCCAGAGAGGTATTCAAGGCTCTAGCGGATTTGTTCCAAAGTGACAACTTGAACAGGAAGATGACCTTGAGAAACAAACTCAGATCCATCCAGATGTCAAGGTCTGACAATGTTACCAGCTACTTCATGCAGATCACCTAGACACGTGATCAGTTTGCAGCCATTGAGGAGAAACTAGATGACGTAGATCTTGTTAATGTGGCATTGAATGAGTTCATCAAGCCTTAGGAACCATTTGTCAAGGGAGTCTACGCTCGAGAGAACCTTCCAGATTGGCAAAGGCTTTGGGATGATTGCATCCAGGAAGAGACTCGGGAGGAGTCTAGACTCTAAAGTAAGTATGCAAGGAGATGGAGAGAAGAATATGGCTCTGGTGAGTCAAGACAAGAAGAGCAAAGGAAAGGGTTCCAAGGGTAACAGTGAGGGGTCAACCTCACAGTCGGGGAAGAAGAAAGAATTGAGTAAAATCAAGTGCTTCTCGTGCCACAAGACTAGGCACTATGCATCACTGTGTCTGGAGAAGAAGAAGGGGCAAGGGAAGACACAGATAACAACATCAATAGAAACTCGAGTGGATGAACTGGCAGCGAAATTTGAGGAATTCACAAAAGTCTCCTACCTTTCTACTAGCACAGTCACAAGGAGTGCGTGGAACTTGGACAATGGTGCATCACGTCATATCACAGAAGCACGGGAGTTATTCAGCATTCTGACAGAGAAGGACTTGGGGATCCATGTGGAGCTTGGTGATGATGCCAAGTATCTAGTGAAGGGTGAGGGAACTATTTTGTTCCAACTTGAGTCAAGAGGTTTGTTTGATGCCCATGATGCGCTTTATGTACTAGGACTGAAGAAGAATTTGCTCTCAATCTCAGTTATGGAGGACAAAGGTTTTGTGGTCATGTTCAAGAAAGGACAAGTACTCATACGTCCAGAAGGAGCTAGCCCTGACACAACAGTGGTCATTGGGGTTAGAGAGGGTAACTTATACAAGTTGAGGGGAAAGCTTGTTCAGGCCTTGGTACATAAATGATAACAGTGACAACCTATGTGAGTTATGGCACAAGAGGATGGGACACCTACATCACAAGGCATTGTCGATTCTGAGGGAGATTGTCACTGATCTCCCATATTTCAATGTTGAGTGACATGGCGTGTATAGGGGTGTGCACCTGGCAAGAATGCCAAGGCTACTTTTCCAAGCAGTGTGAGTACGTCCAAGGGGATCTTGGATCTTATTCATTCAGATGTGTGTGGACCGATGTCAATAGCATTAGTGTAGGGATCATCATACAATGTAACATTCATTGATGATTTCTCCAGGAAAACCTGGATCTTCTTTATGAAGAGCAAGGATGAGATCTTCAATCAGTTATGGGAGTTCAAGGCCCAGGTGGAGAACCAGACAAGGAAGAGGATCAAGGTCTTGAGGTCAGATAATGGGGGACAGTACACCTCCAATGACTTCAAGGATTTATGCAATGAGGCAGGGATCAAGAGGGAGTTGACAATCTCGTACAACTTTCAGCAGAATGGGGTTGCGGAGAGAAAGAACCGGTCAATCATCAGTTCTTCCAGGGCTATGATACATGACCAGGAGCTGCCTATGTTTCTTTGGGCATAGAAGTGTAACACAGCAGTATACTTGCAGAACAAGAGTCCTCACAAGATATTGGGGGATAAAACTCCTGAAGAAGCATTCACGGGAGTGAAGCTAGAGATAGGACATTTGAGGATCTTTGGTTGTCCAGTATACATCCATGTGTCGGTGGAGAAGAGGATGAAGTTGAAGCCTTCAGAAGAGAAGGGCATATTCATGGGGTACAACGAGACCTCGAAGGCTTATAGGATCTTCATACCAGCACATCGGAAGATAGTTATGAGCTGAGATGTTAAGTTCAAGGAGAACTTGGCATCTAGGAAGTCTCATGAGTTACCGCCAGTCATAGGGGATGAGGAGCAGATGGCTCTGAAGAAAGAACAAAGTTCAGAGGCTTCCAGTTCAGGGAGTCAGCCTTCAGGTGGGAAGGAAGAGTTAGCCCCTTCCAGCTCTGTCAGGAGACCCAAGTGGTTTGAGAAGACATTGAAGGATGCTCAAGAGCATGTTGAGGATCCTAGTAGCACATCCAGGGAGAGCAGGCCTCCAAAGAAGTTTCCAAACTCCATGGCACTAAGGAGTAACGTCGTTGAAGATGCAGCAGACCATCAGGTTTATCAGGATGTTATGGTGCAAGATGATGTGCAAGATATTGTGCCAAGATTGGAGGGACAGCCAATTCTAGGTGGCTCTTCCAGAAGTACCTACCTCGCTAAGGAGTGTTGATGTTTGTAGCAACGGACAGATACTTCCGCACAGGTCTATGTGTCTAGACGTGTGGAAGTCGTCTAATTGACCTTTAACCTTAGTAGTTTCACTTTAATAATTTAATTATTCAAGTGAAATGAATTTTACAAGAAAAGTGAGTTAATCTAAATAAACGCTATGTTTTGACTTAGGCTTTGGCATTAGTGAATTAGATGAATCTCAACAATTGATCTAAAGTGGGTTGAGTTTTAATCTCAATTGTCAACCACTTTGGAGATTAGGGTTTTCATTTGGTCATAACTCAAGCTTATAAAAGGAAGGCTAAGTGAAGGAGGAAGACACGTTGAGTGAGCACAAGACAGTGAGATAGTAAGATCTCAGTGATTGGGTGGAGAAGGACATTCATCTAAGTGTGCAAGGTCTGAGGAAGAGAACAAAGGGCAGCAAGGGAGAAGCAGCCAGCAAGATTGAAGGACAGATTTTGGGGTGTGATCAGCTAGTAGATTGCAGGTTTTTGCTGTTTCTATTTTTCCTCAGAGGGCCATTTTCCCACTCAAGGAGCCCTTGTAAGCTATGATATTATTCTTAAGAATAAGCTGATTTGGAGGGAAAAATTTATGTGTGCATGAGATTGGTTTCCAGTTTTGTTTCCGCCTATTTATTTTTATTTCTGTTAAAACCCAGCTGTGTATTTTATTCAGTAAATCTGCAGTAATAAGTAGATTACAGCAAGGTATTTGCTAGGTAATGATTTGCCAAGGTGCTGGGTGAGAGAAAATTAACAGTCCCCAATAAGGGTTTTGAGTGTACATGTACAAGACTGGCATTAACCAAACCTAAAAATAATATAATGATACAATATAAGGTTGTTCATGGCCGAAAGTGAAAATTACACCCCTAATTTCTATGTCAATTTCATCCCAACATCGGATTTGACCATAATGCTTGAATTTGATTGTGAAATCCAATCCTCCCATGCAATTTGGCTTTTGTTATTGTATTATTTTGCAAAAGCAACCCATTCTATTATGCAAGAAGAGACCACTATAGTTGGCAGGCAATGTCTTGAGAAGTCGTCGACCACTTCACTGCCAGCATATCCTCTCAGTTCTGACCTAGTCAATCATAAAAGCCCAAAAGAACAAGCAGGTTAAAGGAGATGACAGTTGGTAGTTCTTGTTCATGTCTTAATTTCCCTTATAGCTGTACAGGAAAATGCTTCATTTTATCCAGCTAAAATTGTGCAGTTTCAAAACAAACGAGGATGCAAGCTTTGCCAGTTATCCTTCTCCAATAAATGGCCCAGAAACAAAGATATTGTAGCTTGGACAGCCATTTGTTAAGCTAATTTATCAAGACTGGGATAAACATGAAGAGGGTGAAGTTCATCACTAAATCATGCCTAAACAAAGCACCAACAAAGAAGCGAACAAGTTTTCTAATTGTCAGTTTCAATAATAAATATCAAAGCACGTATTTCAAGAGCTTGTTTGAAAAACAGGGTATATCCACACAGGTCAAACACCTTAAGACAAATGCCGACACACACAAATTAAAGATTAGTACATTGTTTTAAATGGTTAAAATCCTTGGAGGGAAACAGTCCAGCCCCGACCAACACAGCCACTTGAGACAACATATCAATGCAAAAAGAAATAGATTACATGATCATCTCTCACAAAAATGATCATCAGCAAATGACCCTCCATGCTCTTTGACTAGAGATCACAGACCAATTGGGTGTTAAGCCACAGATCAAGTCTCGTTAAGATCGAGGAGTTGTTTGAACCATCGAATCACTCATGCATAGGACATGATTGTGACCATCGGATTACTAAAGTACAAAGCACACTTTAACCTAATATTACATTAGACCAAAGTTCACCTAACTAATTCCTAGTGTCTAAATATCCTGACAGTGCTAAATTTCCTATAGTAAAGAAATCACTATATATGAAGTTAAATGTAGCATTCTTAATTACATGCATGAATGCCAGTATCATAGAAATTGCACAGAAAACTGTCATAATAAGCAGCTAAAAAAATAATTCAGTGTTCATCAAAGAAATTCCTCTGAAACTTGAAAGATAGTATGAAAGGACAGGGCTTACTGCTCTATTTTGTGCTCCGGTCCCATTAATGAGAATATCAGTTGGCACACCATCTATTGTGCAGTAACCCTGCCAATTTCGATCCCATTCAGAGTTAAATAAATTTCCCAAACAAGCTTCCTTCCATCAATAATGGACACATCAAAGTTACAAGAGACTCGTAATAAAACTTTGATGTTACAGAAATATCATAGCACATGGAATTTATACCTCAAGGCGCTTATGAACGTTGACACGGAAAGATGCCCGAAAAGCCTTTCCTTTCTGTTATGTATAATAAGCAACAAGACCGTTATTAATCATATTATTGCAATATATCTTGCATACGAGAGGACCAACTTCAGAAAAAGGAGCCTTGCTTGACAAATAAAAAGAAATGATCTGAAAACACACCTCCAAAGCTTTATATACAGCATCAGCCGACCAATGAGGCATAAAAGGTTTTCTCTGTATTGGATCAGGATTGCCTTTGGACCATTTGTTTGGAAAGCAGTCATTTTTTAAAGAGGATCCACCCAAAGCATCATAAAATGTTGAATCAGGCCATGACTTTGCATTCTCTAATAAAGGGATCCCCTTATTTTCAAACAGCTCCTCTCTTGTAACCTCCAATGAATTTGATACCAGTGAATGACAATATTCCATGTCCGCATGCATTGCTGAGGATGACCTAGACAAGGAACTGGAACCCTCAACTGTTTCTTCTTTTCGAAATGGTGGTGTACAGGAAAACTGTGAATTACAATCTTGTGCAAATCCAGTACTAAGTGTGTGCTTTGATGCCTTTGCTGCTTCCTTTGATTTTGCTTTTTGAATTGATGAGGGAGACGATTTCTTTGAATCTAATTGAAAAGTTGAATCCAAGGCATATTCTGAATTGTTCAGATTTTCAACTGCATTACAATCTGTGCAATTGACAGTGGATTCACATAAATGATAATACACCATCAAAATTTCAAATACACCTCTGATTTGAACATCCAAGCATGTGTTAATTAAACCTTGTAAAATGCTTAGAAAGTTACTTAGAAGATCCTTCCATGGAAAAAAATATTTTGCATATTGAATCCAGAAAAGCTTAAGCTAGAAATCCAAATTTTTCAATTCTGTTAGACTGTCTTCCGTAAGAGACTCCTTACCAATACTGTCAACACATTCCCCTAAACATAATATCATACAAAAATTGGATTTTGCATAAAAAATTGACATCTTAGACAACGAAAAATAAAGAGACTTGAAACATTATTGCAACCAAAAAGACTGTTTTCACGATGAATGCAAAACAACATTACAGAAACATATTTCAATTTGAATCTAACTGTATTAACCTATCAATATTTAGTTACTGCTACTTGAGCTCGTTTATTTGACGAACTATTTCTTCAAATTAAATCATATTTATCAGTAAACTTACTAGAATTGGGTCAAGCTTCTATACATGTTTAACTGTTATATTAAACTTCTATGTGGAACTGGAAAGGCATGTGCAGACGAATCATTTTATTTGGGGATTGACACTTAGAAAGTATAATGTATATCGTCTGTAAAGCATAGAGAAAATTATAACTAGAAAATATGAAGGTGAAGAAATGATATCAAAGATTTTCATCTACAAGTACATCAAACATTCCTCCTAAAAACCACCTAACAAACATACTTATGAGTGAAATCAATGATTGGGAATATATATGACTCATTTTTTTTAGAAGGAACCTAGAGAGTTGAAAAAGAATTGCTTATTTACGGGTGGAAAATTAAAGCATAAGATTGAGGCAGTTCTAAAGTTATGTCCAACGCCTAGTCCATGCAAGATTCAAGTCTAAGATTCAGCATCTGTTTTTATGTCGTCATCCCATGCTCCTTGATGCTTAGAAGGACTACACTGATTGAACCTTTTACCTTCAAATTCTGTTATTCTTTTTATCACAACTACACAGAGTAGAACAGAGCAACATAAGAACTAAAGTTCCTCGTGCTAACTTATTCTCTCTATTTGATTAATAGGCAGTTAATCATTAGAACATGGTTTATTCTTAATCAAAGCTATCGATGGTAATATCCATCCCTCTTGAAGTTGAGGGCATTCACAACATTTTAGTTGTTTATTGCAGAAACTAATCAACATGAAATGGAAGAAATACATCAACCAAAATGCAACACCCATTTGTAGTTTTTGCACCACATGCAAGACAATAGCACAATCTTGGTGTAGGTATTTTTCAATGCTAATCTTGGTGTAGGTATTTTTCAATGCTAATAGATAGATAGATAGATAGTCCCAAGGGTTAGCTCAAGTGATTTGACTTGCCATTCCAAAGTCATAACGGGGAAGGAGGTCACAAGGTCGAACCCACATGGGTCCCTCAGGGTTAGGCGTACATGTTGTCTGCCAATGGCATTTACCTCAGGTGCCATTCACGGAATGCCAGGAAGCACCTAGAGGGTTTCCCCGAGGAAGTTTTCCATGGAAAATATATATATATTGTGACTATAGGCCAACGCAAGGTAGGGTTGGAGGTCCGATATATACATATGGACAGATCGAGGCTTATATAGATCTTGTGTTATTGTGTTGCAACATCTAGGTTACTATCTTCATGCTTAAGACCTAGAAGAAGATCTCGATTGAAGATTCTCAAGGAAAATGCTCAAGGTCTCCTGGTCTGATCCCGATTGAAGATTCTCAAGGAAAATGCTCAAGGTCTCCCTCGGTCTCCATCCAGATTATTTTCGCATGAAATGAGAGAGGATATATTTAAGCGAAATACTAGATATATTGCAAGAGACAACACACGTGAGATATAGCCGAAATAAAACAAGAGTCACAGATATAAAATAATACACAACTTCTACACCAAACAGCGTACGTAGATCGGGTAAAATAATGAGTGAAAGACTTCATGAATGTAGTGCAGCCACTTCCTCGAGATATATGTGACGGGCTACCGTGATCCTGAGTAAACATGATTATTACAATGAGGCTCTAAGGGCCTTTTTTAACATAAGTAAAATCCAAAACCCTAACCCCGGAAGATGAAAAGCCAAAAGGTTTGTGGGCCCCGATGGGGGTAGTTGATACGTCAACTTCCCAGGGGCGTAACTTTTGCATACGATCTTCGTTTGGGGCGCTCAATAGCTCGTTGGATAGATCTATCCGAGAACTACAACTTTTGGGTGAGCAACATGATCTACAATCCATGTTGCTCCCCGTTTTCTCAAAAAACATCGTTTAGGGCCTCAAAATGGCCCCGGAAGTTAAAAACTGCTAAAAATAGTAAATTACCAAAATTGTCAAAAAACTGTTTTGGGCCAGTTGGAGAAGGTGGGCGGCCACCGATATCCACCTAGATCATGGTCCCATCCTCCTCTAACAAACTAGGTCCCCATACCTCATAGCCATACAAAATCGTGGACCTGACAATGTTGTCCAAAAGGATCAATCTTGGATGGAATGTTCTAAAAGTGGTGCTAAAAAAATGTTGATCAAGAAGGGCTACGGAACCATAACCATTGTCGATCCAAGGTTGGAGAGCATGTCTCCAAACCGAGACCTTGAAAACTAAACACCCAAGTAGATGTAAGTTGTGGTGATCTAGATCTCCTCACCCTGGAAGTAGAAATGGTAATCTGATTGGAAATTCTTTGAGTTAATAACCTTGGTTTTACCAAGGTTGACTGTCAACTATCAAAGATCACAAAACCTAGACAAGGCGTCCCACTATCTCTAATGACCCTCTTAGGTGGATGCTAAGAGGACCACATCATCAATGAAGAGAAAGATGGAGATCAAGACATGGTAAAGGAGGCAACCATCCTCGGGCTGCATAAGCTCCTATAGAAAGGATTTTATCTCGCCGATATATATCCTGAACAATGTGCACGAGAGAGGACACCCCTGCTTCACTCCAATGGTGCTCTTGATAAAATCTATAGTCCATGTGTTGTGTAAATATGGCCAAGAACAAACTCATAGAGATGCATAATAGCAGTGAACATAGACTCTGAAATATCGATGTCTCTTATTAGTCTCTATAATAGGCCTCCCTCGAGGCCAAGTCAAATGTCTTTCAAAAGTCTACAAAGCAACAGAAGACTTTCAAAGGGAAATGTATTTCCTCCTCTTTGATGGCTTAGACAGTTAGAATATGGTCAATGGTCTAGAACTAAGGTTGAAATCCTACTTGATCCTTGGCCCGAAGAAGTCTCCTATCAAGTATCTCTAATAATTGTCGATGGAGAGCACTAGCATATAGCTTGAAGAATGTGTGATCGGCCATGATTGTCTAATAGTTATTCGGATCGACATTAGACCCTGATTTGTGGATGAAATGGATCCTATGGTGGGACCATGCCAGTGGGAACCCTAAACAAACAACATGGTTAAATGGATAAGAGTTGAGGGCCACCTCCCAAAGCGCTAAAGAAAGATGAGTGTATTTGGAAAAGGCCAACTCAAGGAACAAGACACGAGAAAGAGGAGAGAGTAGTTGGTGAAGGTGGAATGAATAGGCCTCTAAGTCCCCATCCTCAAAAGGATATTGATGCAAGGTGGGCTCGCGGGGTGGGGTGGGGAGGGGCATGGGATTGGTTTAGAGAGAGAAGGAGAGGAGGGCATGGTCAGTAGAGGGTTCGAGATAACCGAAAACTAGTGGACATAAGGGAGAAGATCTTGGTTGTCCATGACATAATCCACTACACTAGCACCCCTGCGGTGAGAAAAATATGTGAAGTTGTTGGAATTCTAGAAGCAAGAAAGGTCATTGAGATGCAATAACTCATGCGCCAAGATGTATAAGGTGCTTGTCGTACGTTGTCAAGGATCCCAAGGCGTTGGAAACCTAATCCGTTAGGGTTATGATATTTTGTATTATTCATTTGAGAAGGAATATGAAAAGTCACAAGTAAATAGGAACTGTCATTGGGAGTCCAAGAGACCTCTTGGAAGATGAATCCAAAGGTCATAGATCATGTATTCATATGTGTATCATTAATAAAATATATATCACGATGATCTCCATTCAGGTCTATTCCAACAGTGGTATTAGAGCCACGGATTTGTGGCCCTCGACCTGGGTGCTCCTTCCACTCAGCCTACGGAATTGGCGCGAGCTTTCTCTTGTCAGCTTTCCCTCTCAGACTCGAGTCTTTTGGTAACGTCGTGTGCCCTAGTTGCGTTCTCATGTCATTTGTGAGAGCATCTACATCCTCGTAGAAACAAGTCAACACCACTGTATTACTCCTCGTCGAGGACCGCGTCCTTACTTCCCCACAACAAATCTAAGATCAATTCAAACCCTACAAACCTTGATTTCAACCCTGTAAATTTTGCATCCCATCTCGAATTTGACCCTAGAAACCCTGAATTCGATCCTGAAACACTAAATTTCTCGAAAGGATAGCACCTGTGGTGGCGTTGAAGGGGACTTCGAACATTCAAACTGATCTCGGCCACTTCCACACCCACGCACTAAGCATCTGCATACTCATCAGTGGTATCCACATCCGCACTGGGACAGACTTATTATTCTCATTACAAACCGAAAATCTTCTCATATTTCCCACACTAGGGAGAGCAATTGCAATTTCGAGGACAACTAGTTTTGAGTCGTGGAAACTTGAGAGGGACCAAATCGGGGGGTTCGATTTCGGATTTTCTAAGCTAGCCACGATCTAACTGATTTTGAGTCAGATTACTAAATGGGAAACGCATCACCCATGGTTCATTGAGTCAAATGGCATGGATCACCTCCCATTTTTGCAATAGATAAGGTAACCCACCAATATGTGATATGTGTATACAAAATCCGACATGGGAATGGATGTGATCTTTCTGGTTCGCTGCCACGGTCATTAAAGTTTTCTAATCAAACTAGAATTTCGGTGATAAAGAGCATAGAGACCGACAGACTCAAAGCATCGACGGCACATTCAATCCTGAAGATCAATTCAACTCCAGAATCAAGAATAACTGTAACTTGCAAATAGTCTTTTTGTAAGTTTACTTGTACTTTTTTTAAATTAAGTTGAATTACATTGTAAATGGGTGCATTTTCAGTAGAAGTCAACACCCTCCATTTGTTGAGTTTGAATTATTGAGTTTGATTGTTAAAGAGTGGAGTTGCAAGAAACCCTTTGAGGACTAAGTCAGTTTTTAAATGGCTAGAATTGATGAATTATTAGAGTTATTAAATACTCTAATACTCTCTATCGTCAACAATATAGTCACAATTGACAAAGCAACTCTCACTAATGTTCTAACATGTTTACAAGATTCGCAGGACAAAATCAAATTTCTCCAACTTGAATCACAACTCCAACAAGATGAAATACAACAAAAGAATCAACATTTTGAACTAGCCCTTGTTCTGAACAATTCTCTTTTTGAATTTGAGAATGATTCCTGTCATTAGCCAACACATGATCAAATCAGTGATGACACTTCAGAAGCAGATTCAAATGAAGATCAAGTTTGTCATAAACAAGTTCCACTTGCACTTTCCAAGCCCATCATCAAACCTTGGGAAGAAATCATCAATAACAAGCGCAGAACAAGTCTTAGATACAAAATGGAAGTGACCTTTCGCATTCCAGATTAATCTAAACCAATCCAGTTCTAGAGTGTTGGATTACTTCAAGAAAATTCACCTTCACATGCTCCAGTTCAAGATCAGATTCCTAACTGCCAACATTGTCATCGAGTTGGCCACATGGAGGATCAATGTTTTGATCTTTATCCTTGTGAGCATTGTGGAAAGCATAATCATACTTCAGACAGATGTTCCAAACGTATGAAACCTACAAAAGAAAAAGATCACTATGGGTGGATCACTTCTTGGCAATGGTGATCAACAACCAAGAAGATATATTAGTCATACCAAAGAATTCATTCTCGAGTATTGACACATCTTGCAATTGAAATATTTTCATCTTCTCACCTTCTCTCTAACACGGGGGAATAACATTAGTGATTGATAGTCAAGGTTCATGTTTCGAAGTTCTGTCAATCGAGCGGGAACAAGCGAGCCAGAGTCAAAGCCATATTCCATCAGCGTGAATTGGTTTGTGGTCTTCCTTAAACCATCATTTAGTAGAAGACTTACAGCTTCTACTAGACAACAATTTGTGATCATCTTTAAACCACCATTTGAGAGCACTTCCAATTAGTAGAAGACATCAGCGTCAAGCTAAATTAGGAAATGTATCGGGAACCACTAAGCCTTAGAGCCAAGTTCCATAGTTTGTGATCTTCCTTAAACCACCATTTAGCAAAAGACATCAGCTTATAGCTGTATTAGGAAATGTTCTGGTAACCATTGAGCCTTAGATCCAAGTTCCAGTGTTTGTGGTCATCCTTAAACCACCATTTAGAAAAAAACATCAGTGTCTAGCTAAATTAGGAAATGTTTCGAGAACCACTGAGCCTTAGAGCCATTTAATTTGTGGTCTTCCTTAAACCACCATTTAGTAGAAGACATCAGCTTCTGCTAGCCATTTGGTTTGTGGTGATCCCAAATCCGCCAGATTCAGAGAGCACATTCAACCATTGACAGTTGTCCACTTCTAGATTTCAATTCTCTACTTGGACTCACACACACCCCTTCATATTAAGGGGGGAATGTTGGAAAACTAATCCGTTAAGGTTATGATATTTTGTATTATTCACTTGAGAAGGAATATGAAAAGTCACATGTGAATAGGAATCGTCATCGAGAGTCCAAGAGACCTCTTGGCTGATGAATGCAAAGGTCATAGATCATGTGTTTATATGTGTATCATATTAATAAAATATATATCACGTTAATCTCCATTCTAATGTATTCAAAACAAGGCATCATCAATTATCCTATGAAGACCTCCTAATATTGGATCTACCCCATGGAGACAAAAAACATTCTAGACCGATCGTGAATTGGAGTTTGTTGAGCTCTAGTATGAACTTTGAGTCCCCCAAGAAGATGACATCCCCCAAAGCCTACTACTGAACAATGACGGTATACAATTCCTAGTAAGAGTACCTATCTAAATCACTATAGATACAAAGTCTAAAGAAAGTTGGAGGGAAGTAGCAAACTGCAATGAACATGTCCCAAGGAAGAGAGGGCACACAACTAAATCGGCCCCACGTGAATCTAGCAAATTCAACCAAAGCAACCATGAAAACCAAAATTTACTAGCAAGACCAACATCTACTAGGAAGACCAACATTTAAGAAAAAATAGAAATTAAATTTCTTTTTATGTAAATGTGTCTGAATAGAATGTTTGAAGGTATTATTCACTATTCTAGCAAAATATCATTTACTAAGAAGACCAACATCTAACAAAAAATAGGAATTAGATTTCTCTGAATTTAAATGTGTGTGAAATTTGAATAGAATGTTTGAGGGTATTTAGTCACTATTATGGGAAAAGAATAGTTTATAAAGCAATTTGGATGCATATCATCGAGATGCAAGGGCAGCCCACTCTATTACAAAGGTTGTGAGATATTGGTATTCTTTCTAAATTGGTTGTCATGTCCCCATTTTTGGGTTCCCCTGTTTTGTAGTAGAAGGGACTTATTGTTAAAATAATGTAACTGCAAAGTGTATTCTTATTATTATTTGATATATTATTCATTGGATCAATCCCCATTGCGGATTGATCATGTCGGTTATTATAAAGGACCAAATCCCCTAGACTAGTACGCACTTATCTAGGAGGCTATTCTTGGTTCGTGTCTAAGTCTCTTTGGTCTTGATTTCGTGAAAAAGCATTGTATGACATTGTACATGTTGGAGGAATCTATACTGAGGAAAGTTTGCAGGGTTTTCTCCCCCTTGAGGGTTTCCCTGAGGATACATCTTGTTGTTATGTGGATATCTATCTTTCAGTTGTGATCCTTTTGCATATTAAATAATAATAAAAGAATATACAATATCATCTCATATGAAAAACCAACATGGTATTAGAGCAGGTCTGGGCATGACTCTCTCACGAGAAGGCTCAAAATAAAACCTCAATCATCTTTGTGGTCAACACAAGTGCCAATGTATATTCTCAACGGGTCGTGAGGCATTGGTGCACTCTTTTCCTAAATGGATACAAATTAACAAGTTGTGCAATCAACAGATTCAAGCATCGGAGCAGTCACAGCACTAGTTATTGTGATCAACTCTGCCATCACATTTTCGAATTGTTGAGCGAGACTTTCCCTGAGAGCAGCAGGACAATTTCTGAAGCAGCAGAGGGCGAACGTATCCAAATTGGTGGATGAAGTAAAAGAAAAGATAAAAAGGGCCATCATGAACTAGAAAAATATCGTGGCCAATGTTTATTGTATGGCATTGGATACTACGATGCATTCAAAATTAAGAAACGACGTGGGGGTGGAATTTGCAGGTTACTGGGACGAAATCAAACTGATGATGGCATGGATTGAGCGAGACAAGGTGAACCCTTCAGTGGAAAATTTTATCTATAAGGATGAGCTACCGGATGATTTCCAGTGTAGGGAAGAGTGGGTAAGACTAGGCACTCACTACAGGCTACTGTCGAGCGACTGGACATCGCTAATTATTATAGATTGAGAAATCATGAGGACAGTATGGGACACTACCTCGTTGATGGAAGGTCTCATCATTACAAAATTCTTCAAAAGTGGTTGGAAGATAACGAAGTGAATAACCAACGTGATATCAAAGGTAAAAATAGATCGGCATTTATTATCCTCTCGCATTTGTAAACTGCACGAGGGTTAATGCTTGGAAGGATTTGCGAAGGGTAGTAACCAGTGGTTTCACCCAATTCCACATGTGACTTGTATTTTCTCTCTTCATTTTGAGAAAGTGGTATTCAAAACCACTCATAGCATTCGCAAAGCCATAGGATCCAAGGCTCGCGTAATTGTAACCGTTGGATTAAGCTTGCAAAAGGTTCTACAATGAAATTGGATGGGGATTTCAGGATCGATATGAGCCATCTGTTTGAAAGGGAGATTGAAACCCCACCTTGGATCCATTGTGGATGTAGATCGTTGATATAATGAACAATCAAAGCACATCACGAAAGATCGACGATATAGAATGGATTTTGTTAGGCAAACTGCACATTGTTTAACCTGAGGTGCGACCCTGCAATAGAATCTGGGGTCCTATTAACAATCATATGATGTAGAGCTAAGTCACAAAGAGCTATGAGAGCATTGTTGAGAGGTTTTACAACATAGGTTTTGTGAAGATTGGTTCAAGTTATAATTAGAGGATCCAAGGGAAGGAATTAAGGTCCACAATTTGGACAAAGAACCTATGAAATTTATCACTACCTATGGTTGAATATGATACCCAAAGAAATGTTGTTGCCCCAAAAGAAAAACTAAGATATAGTTGCAGTGTTGTGGCACTATATGTATCCTAAATAGTGGATGTGGCGGTGCATTGTAAAACTCCCTTGTAATTATATAAAATCGCAGCGTTGGGGGCAATGGCCTTAGCATTTTGTGGTTAGTATGTTGCTCGATGAGATCACGTAGACAGAAGTGGTCGCCATGAGTAGTTGATCAAAACCTAGATGGGGTTTGATGATTGCGACTCGTGAGACATTCTTTAGGAAAAAAACATGAGAGAGATCCACTGAGAGGGTTGTGTGGTTCTTATCTGAGACAGGGCTGGAGCGTAGAGATGGCCTCCTCCTTACGGAGAGTTGAGAGGAACTCGGATGATTCTCACAGTAGCAGGTGAGAAGAGTCTGCTGAGTTGGACATGCCTCTGGCTGAGCACAAATTGAATGTGTGAAATCCCAAAGTGTTGGTTGCATGATCATGTGAAATGAAGATGATGTATTAGCTACCTCACCTCCTAATGAGTTGATGAAACTCGGATGACTCTCACAATGGCAATGAGATAGGAAAGAAAGGTATGTTGAGTGGGCGTGCTTGTGGATGACCACAAGTGAATGTGATCCTAGTGATTGAGCACTAGTGAAGAAGTGGTTCTTCTATGTAATGCGGTGAGCTTTGAGATATGGACCCTATGGATGTGCTAGTGGATGAACCTTTGGTGGGTGTTAAAGATCCCTTGATATATATTTTTCAAGAGTGGGGCACTGCATGTAACCTAATTGCAATGTAAGGGAATTTATGGAATTACATTACAATGTCATAATTGATAATTAATGTAAAGATAATTAATGCAGTTAATAATTATATTATGAGAGATAGAGTCGACCTGTTGTAATAGACGCCTTTGTTGTGTGGTCAAGTCTAATATAAGTAAAGGTAAATTCCCCATTGAGGAATCTTATCTTTTGTGTGAGTTTGGAAATTTCAGCAAGTATACCTTCTTGGGAAAAGTGCACCTCTCTTGGAAGCTAGTCTTCTAGGGTTCACAAGCACCCTCTTGTGTGTGCTAGGTTTTCTTGGTGGTGAGGTCTTTCTCTTGAAGAATATAGCAAAGTATTTGGTACGTTTTCTTCCTTGTTGAGGGTTTGAGGATACTTCTTGTGTTCTTGTGCATGGTGTTTCTTTGTGTGATCTTGGTTTAACCATAACATTATTGGTTATGGTTAAGTTAAATGCTAAAAATGGAATGAACTTCATGCTTAATGTGTCTATTGAAAAAATCAACAAAGGTTGCCTAGGACGTAATCATGAGATGCTATATAACATTGGCGCACCCATGAATATAAGGATACTACTGTGATATGCTAGAATCACTGGGTCGATCTAGTGCTTGACAGATGTTGTTTGGTTTGGATGTATAATGATATGCTAGAAGCGATTTGGAGTTGGAAATGGCGAGAGTTCAAGAAGAACAAAAGCGGAGATTTACGTGGCAATAGAGCATCATGAGGGAGAGCTTGGTAACAAAATATTTATAGAAACTCTACGTATTGAGAACCTTAACTTGACTTTGGTGGAGATATGCAGAACCCTAGTCAAATTAGGTTATGAGGTGGTATGGAAGTGTTGGTCGTGATATAGGTCCTTGAGCTGCATTTGCATGAAGATATCTAATAGGGGAATTTGGTGCACGGAGAGAGCCGAAGGATCGGGTTGTTGTGATTGTAGGCTTGCATCAGTGGAATTATGTTGTTGTGGCTCTTCGAAGCGTAGAGGAGGCTAAAACGTCGTGGCAAACTAGATTACCATGGACTTGTCATCATGGTAGTATTGATGCATATATTGATGATGATTGTGGAGGAACGAGCATCTTGAATACCATATGAGAGGAAGGTTATTGCTATGTGTGATGTGCAATAGTCAAATAATAGCAACCAATGGATGAGGAGCTCTCTAGCAACAACTTTGGAGAGCCAGTGTGAGGCTAGGTGATGGAGAAAAGCAAAACATGGGATGCTCAAATTGGAAATCATGGTGTTGATCATGTGTGCATTGGTGCCTACGCGGAGGACAAGATCGATTCGATGGTGAAGGTAGATTACATGCCCAGAATACCATGTTGTAAATCAATGAAATACCTATGGCTTCCTCAAGAATATACATGGTTCTTATTCAAGAATGGAGTCAGTGCTATCTCTGTTGCTTGAGAGTGCACGAGCTAGTTGTTTGTTGATTATGAATATGCTTGCTCGTGGAATCAACTATTGGTCAAAAGGAAAAGTGTCTTGAGGAAAGTACATTTGTGCTAGGCAGCAGTACTGGACTTGTTGTGTAAAGTGAGATGTAAGGCAAAATAAACACACCTATGGTATCAAATCAAGATTGTGGATGTTACATTATATAGGCAAATGATTGGATCATTGATGTATATGACAAATACTACGACAGGATATATGTTTGATGCTTGAACACCACAAGGTCAATACATGGTTGACGGGCGTGTTCTAATTCTAACGATAAAAACAATGAGTAGAGGGTACCTTAAAAGTGCCATTGGTTATAGGCTCAGTATATGCGGAGACAATAAGATCAATCTACTTGGATAATCCCGGACAGTTGATTAGGCGGTAGTGTTACCAAACCCGAAGCACACATTAGGATGTTGCTACTTTGGGATCCGATGATTTCATGGATCAGTAGAAGCAATCATGTATATGATATGTTGAGAGTGAGTATGTGACATGTGCAACAAGTCATGAAATGATGTGGCTTCAATTCTTGTTGGATTATTTGACTATTGCAATGGAGCAACACAGTATCTTGTCGACAACAACGAAGTGGTATAAGTTGTGAGAACCGGTGTTTCATGATAAATGAAGCATATATGAAATCAAGTATCACTATGTGAGGGATATGGTGTAGAAGAGGCAGTGAGGCTCAATATATAGCTACCAATGAGCAAATTCTTGGATGTACGACAAAGTCGTTGTCAAAGCAGAAGTTAGTGCCAGGGGACAAACTTGGCGTAGTCCACCTCTTGAGAGGAGTGATAGCTTGAATGTTATAGCGGGGTAGTGGATGTCATGATGACATGTTGTAGACATTGGAGAGACACCCACCGGACTTGGATGCATGTTGAAGAGAAGAGATACAGATGTTATTGCAGGGTATTTGATGTCATGCATAAGATATCCAGTTTTTAGAGCTGGATAGTCTCATGATGACATGTTGTAGCTAATGGAGAGCTACCCATATTTGGATGCATGTTGTCAAGTCACTATGGATTTCCTGTGATGTATAGATTCATGTGTCCGACAGTTAATGGTCATGAGCTCGTGTGGATGGCAACAAAGTTAGAGTTTGTGTTGGATAGAATACCTTCCTCATTAAAGAGTGTTGAGATTTTATGTAATTTGGGAAGTTATTCCTAAGTGTAAATGTACTAGTTATTTCTAAGTGTAATTGTGAAAGGTTTATTGATAAGTCATGTCTTTTGAGTCTTTTAGAGTATAAATAGAAATTATATCGAATCAATTTGATGACTCACATTGTATATAAGCACAGAAAGAGTAGTCTTATTTAGGAGGCTATTCTTGGTTTGTGTATGGGCCTCTTTGGTCTTGATTTCTTGAAAGAGCATTGTATGACGTGTACATGTTGGAGGAATCTATCACGAGGAAGAGTTTGGGGTTTCTGCTCCCCCCCTTGAGGGTTTGAGGATAAATCTTATTCTATGGATGTCTATGCTTGGTATGATCCTTTTGCATATTAATAATAATAAAAGAATTATACAATATCATCTCATATGAAAAACCAACAGTTGAATCACTCCTACGAGTAAGAAGAGTTTGTATTTCAATTAGGTTTACCACGGATGAGTACTTGACCTAGTTAGAGGTCACTTGGTTGTGAAACCCTAGGTTGCTTGAGATAAACACCTTGACCCTTGGAAGGGTTGGCTCTTCTTCTTCGCCATTGTAGATTTTATAGGATGGATATGGCATTGGTCTCTTGTTTTATCTTCTAACATTGTGTCTAATGTTGGTTGGCAAGTGGACAATGGAGCTTCGAGACACATGACATATGACAAGTCTTTATTCAACAGGATTCAAGAGAAAGAGGGAGGCATGATTATGGAGGTTGGTGATGATACCACTTATCCTATGAGAGGAGTTGGCTCCATTTCCTTTCAATGAGATGCCTTTGGGTGATGTTCTTGAGTTGAATGCTGTTTTGTTTGTTCTTGGTTTGAAAAAGCATCTTCTTTCAATGCCTTGTATGGCATATGTACAGTGGATAGTTACACCATCAATGATTGTAGTCTAGCTAGTCCTAGGACTTTGGCTAGAGGTGTGTGGGATGGTGGCCTTTATAGTTTACTTGTTGATCTAGTGGCACTCTTACATTCTGATGAGAGATTGGTAGGGCTTCCAACTCTTAGGAGACACGTGCATGGTGAGATATCATTGAGCCAAGTTCAAGTTCAGGCACAGACACTTTGAATATTTCTCATATAGATGAGGATGTGAGATATTTTAGTGTGTAGGATTCTCCTTCAATGATTGAGGAGAATGTGGAGATTATTGATCCAGAGGCTCAGGAACATATAGAACACAAGATCATCGATGAGAAATGAGTGTACCTCCTCGAAGATATGTTAGTCATGTAGCATTAGTTTCTTCCATCCATGAGACTTCCAATAGTTCATTGGAGGAGAGGTGTGATGCGTTGATGGAGGATGTTGAGATTGATTCCAGAGTTGCAATTGATGGGAGTATTATGGAGTACAAATCCAGGAGGGATTTCAGTTCTTTAGATCGAGGGAGTTTTCCTTGGTGATACTCTTACTTCTTGATTCTCTCGACATGACAAAGTTGACCTAGTTCAGCCTGTCAAGTTGGTTCAATTGCCAAAGTTTGAAGGCGGTGTTAGCAGGAACTATTTCGGTCCGATAAGCCAAGCCCGGCCGGACCCGGCCTTGAGGGCAAAAGCGGTCAAAAGCGGCAGTGCTCGAACCCGTTTTGGCCGGTTCTTCTTTTGAACCAACCGATTTGACCAAAAACGAGAACCAGTGATTCGAGCCGGTTCCATAGAGCACTCGTGCGATTGCATAGGGAAATGATTTCCAATTTTTAAGGAAAAAACAAAATTATGCCAATTTTTGTACATTATGTAGATTTTTAGAAACTAGAAGTTGTGTTTTCAATTTAGAAACATCTAAAAGCTCCTCAAAAGCAAAGAAATGATATGGTCTTCAAATGAGCAACAAGTTTCAAAACCAATTTTGCAGTGGTTGACCAATTATATCTTCTTGGGTCTCTCTCTGTTGTCCACGTGTGGTTTGTCCCAATTAGTTTCACTTCATATTATATTTATCAATTTTTTTGATTTGTACATGCACTTCCCCCACATATAAACTCTAACATTTATTTTCCATGCCTTGTAAGATTTTCTAAAATGCTTTTCTATATTTCTAGTTTTGACTTCGAACTGCAAGCAACTTCCAATATTATCCTTGTGGAGACTCGAGAGTGAATCCCCCAATGTTACAAGTTTGGAAAAAACAATGAGACGGAGATAAACAAGAAATAATATGTGTTCAAAATTCAAATAAGAGAAGGAAGACCAATCAAAAATCCCACACCTAACTTTGAAGGTATCATTAAGCTTTTATTATGACATGTGTTGATATTATGGTGGTTAAGGAGGTATTAACCTCCATTGTGACCTTTGACAAGATTAGAATATTCCGGAAACAAGAAGAAAGACTTGGATATAACCCTAGAAGGGATATGGAGGCTAAAGGAGACAATTAATATTAATTAATTAGCACCTAGAGTGAGAAGTCGGCCCTGGCAGTTAGTCATAATTAGTGTAAATACAGGAGGCCGGTCTTCACTTTAGACACAATTCTCAAAATCGCAGAGATACACTTGTCTTGATTGGGCGGTTGCAATGCGCAAGTTCTGGAAAAGGTGTTGCCACCAGTTATGAAGTCTATAGTTTCATTCTTTCTGGGTTGGACTCTCGGTCAGGTCTCGGTTACCTCTTACTTAGTGCATTAGCAACAGTTGGATATTGTTTTGCTACCAGGATTCTTCTCTTGTCAAGGTCAAGGTGCTGCGAGGGGTAGCATTAGTGCCTATGGTTAGGTGACAATATTGCTATGTGTCTATGGTTAAACAAGCACATCAATATTCCTAGCAGGTTATGGGCCCTACCTCCCATTTAGTCTAACCAGGAGGAGCATAAATATAAGGATACTAAGCTCATTGAAGAAGCGTAAGCTAGGGTTTTCTAGGGCGTTACCAAAGCACTACCGCTAAACCTTTATGCATGGGGTTACTAGCAGTGGGGTTCTGCGAAAACAAAACCATGATCCAACACACATGATGGAGCATCTCACTCAGGAGAAGGTATTCAAGTGCACCTTAGTCCGTCACACCTCTTGGCACTCGAGGCCCGGCGTCAGAAGTTGAAATTTACAGGCCAAAGCATTACACATGTCAGTCAACGGAAGTCATGAATGAAAAGGAGCCAGGTCATCTATACTATTAACCTCGGGAGGCTTGAAGATATTGTTATGTGGATAGTGACAGTGGAAACTTCTAGGCATGGCAGGGGAAGTCAAGCAGGACTACAATCTAGTGGAAAGACATCATATTCAAGGTAGAGCTTAGGCAAGCACTGCAATCAAAGGGGTGGTCAGGCACCGTCAAGTTGAAAGCAAGTAACAATGTTCATTTGAGCAATGTTATATATGCACAGTTTAGCAAAGAATCTTGTATCCATATCTTGCCTAGAACACAAAGGAAACAAAATAGCTTTTCTAGATGGAAAAGTGTTATCTTAGCACAAAGACTCCAGCATAGAGAATACTAGGGTTAATGGAAGTGGGACTCCTATGAAACTACTAGAACAAAATGATAGAAGCTCTTGTACATGATGAAGTCATCTATGCCAAAGTTCATTGGGATATAAGGTATGCTCATATCAACTGTCAAGCATTACCCTTCCTCAAAAGGTTGGTTGAAGGAATGCAATTCACAGTCTACACATGAAGGGAATTTCTGGAGGATGTCTTGGAAAGATATCAAAGAAATCATTCCCAGCGACAACAATAGATCTAAGGAGACTCTAGATCTAATACATTCGGATGTTTGAGATCTAGATGCAGTCAAATCTCAGGAGGTTCTCTTTACTCGTAAATCTTCATGAATGATTACTCCAAAGACTTGGTTATATCTCTTGAGACAAAGGGCCAGTGTTGCTTGAGTTTCAAGGGGTCAGGAGATAGAGAACCTACAAACAAGAAAATCAAGACCTTGAGAGCAGATAATGGAGGAGAATAAACATCAAAAGAGTCGTTACCTTTGCAAATCGGTGGGGATTGGGAGGGAGGCATTTGTTCCTCATAATCCTCAACAAAATAATGTGGCGAGAAGGAAGAATAGATCTATTGAAGAAAACCATTGAAGGCACTATTGAGTGATCAAGGTTTATCTATGTATTTGCTGGGAGAAGCGACCATGACAATATATGTTTAGAGCGAAGTCCTACATATTGAAGGATATGACTCGAGAAGAAGCCTTCTGGGGAGAGAACCCTAATGTGGAACACTTAAGAATCTTTGGATGCCCTATTTACTTTCACATCCCAAAGGATAAAAGGAATAAATTAGAACCCTCGGGGAAGAAGGGCATATTTGTGGGATATAATGAATCATCCAAGGCTTATAGAATCTATATCCCAGACCAACATAATAAGATTGAAGTCGTGACGTGACCTTCAATGAAAAGATGGCTTTAAAGAAATCCATAGAAGAAACTATAGAAGAAGAAGAAAGGTATGAAGGACCTATTGAAGAAGGCACATGTCTTCGAGAAAGTCGGAATGAAGAAAAAGAACAACTTGATCATCCAGTACAACCATGCAGACCTATTGAATACTGTACCAAAACCAAAGCATTAAACGGCCAGAGCTACCCTACAAAGTGAGTAAGACTCTCAAAGCCCCAAGTGGGACCAACCGGGGAAAAGTAAAGCCCAAAATTCTCAGGCATGTATGACAAAGCTTCTAGGTGAAGAACCTACCACATTTGAAAGAGTTCGAGAAGAAACAATGGAAAACCGCCAATGAGAGAAAGAGTACAATCCATCATGAAAAAATGATGTATGGAAATCTGTGTCTAGACCTAAAGATAAGTCTGTAGTCACTTCAAAAATGGGTCTAAGATCAAGCATAGGTAGGCAACATGGACAAATATAAAGCAAGGTTAGTAGCTAGAGGGTTCTCCCTCCTTTTGGGAGAATATTATGATGAAACGTTTTCTCTGGTGGTTATATATACTTCCATTAGAGCTATCATGTCTCTTGCCACTTCCATGGGATGGAGTTTACATCAGGATGGATGTAAGACAACTTTCCTCAATGGAATGAAGAAGAAGTATACATTAGACTAACCTCAAAGGGTTTGAAGTACATTCCAAAGACACTCATGTTTGAGAAGTAAAAGAAAGCTTTATATGGACTCAAACAGAAGCTCCAAGAGCTTGGTATACGAATAGGCGACTACCTAATGAGACTTGGTTTCTCCAAAGTCATGCAGATCCAAACCTATACTACAAAGTCGTGAACAATTCACCTGTGATTCTACTACTATATATCAGCGATCTATTCTAGCAGTGAAGAGTCTCTCATCATCAATTGCAAGAAGGAACCCAAGCTTACGAGTTTGATGAAGATCTTGGTCTCATGTGTACTTGGGACTAGAAATTATATGCTGAGCGTGGTGAAGTATTCCTTGGACAAGAAGAAGTATGCAATAAGATTCTTGAAGTTTGGAATGATGGTCACCGTCCATGGACACTCCTATGACTACAGGTATAAGAAAAGTAAGAGATTCAAATTTTGATCTTGTAGATCCGTCCCTATATCAACAATTGGTTGGTCATTGATGTATTTAGTAAACACTCGGCGAGACATTTTGCTTTATGCGTAAACACACTAAGCGGTTCAATTGGAACCCGGACATGAGCATTGGATAGATGCCAAAGCATCATGTTCTAAGATATATTCATAGGACACTAAACTATGGTTTAAGATATACGCATCCGCGTTTGATATTATATCTCTGACTTCATGGATTCCTGTGGTCCAGTTAGGCGGGAAGTCACGAGAGGGCGAAGGAGTGCGGGGATGATATTGGGCTCAATATGATACCAGAGGCGGCCGAGGGAAGCGAAGTCATCGCTTTCGGCCAATGACGGGAATATATCGCGACATGTGGTATGTGAAGCAATATGGTTGAGAAAGCTAATTTCCGGATTATTTGGTGAGTTCAGTTAGAACCATAATACTGTGACAATGGAAGTTGTATAAGACTATCAAAACACCAGTGTTTCATGAGCAGTCGAAACACATTGAATCAAATACTACTTTATTGAGATAAAGTCGGGAAGGAGAAGTAAAGCTCTAGTATATCCACACATATGAGTAGAAAACAAATATCCTGACAAAGCCTCTGTCTGGAATAAAGTTTGCATATTTTCGAGACAAATTGGGGATCGTGGAAATAACTCCCTTAGCTAAAGGGAAGAGATGACTCTCCAGGTTGGGAGGGACATAAGCAGTAATTTTTAATTGAAGAATATATACTCTGAAATATTCAAAATTCACTAAGGCATGAGGTTGTTTTTCTATTAGATCATACTTTAGTTCAGAATCCCCGAGGGTTTTGCTAAAGAAGGATATAGGATTCTCATGACCTTGTTCATTTCTTCTTGGAAGAACAGCGGCTATGAAGTATTTTAGGTTGCTAATGAAAAGATTATGAATTCCTTTGAAAAATCTAGGATAATTAGAAATGGTGCCTGAACAATAGCATGCTTGATCTTTTTGAAGGATTCTCTTGCCTCCGGTATCCACTTAATTTATGCATCCTTTTTATCATATCAGTGATGTATTTGACAATCTCTACAAATTTAGGTATAAACCTCCTCAAAATTAATCTCTTACCAATGAAGAATTTGAATGGACTTTTATTTTCTCGAGATGTCGATTATTTGAATAGCCTTTACTCTTCACGGATCTATTTTAATTCCTTAGTGAAACAATGTGTCCAACAAGCTTACCTTCCTCCATGGCAAAATGTGATTTTTGGGATTAAGTGATATGCCATACCTCCTGAATTTCTCAAAGGTCTGCTTCAAATGTTGCAAATGACCTTCATCTGATGCTGAAAATACAATGATGTCATCAAGGTAGACCGCCATAAACTGTCTTTCTGTAATGAAGCACATATCCATAGCTCTTTGTGAAATGTAGCCCCAGTTCATTAACCCAAAGGCATCTTTTAATTTTATAAAGGTTGCCCATGGAGTAAAAGTTGTTTGTCTTCTTCCATTCGCTATTTGGTTGTACCTGGTATTCATCTAGCATAGAAATTCTTTTTTGCGCCAACAACCTTTTGTGAATATGAAAATCCATCTTTGGTAATGGATAATTATCTTTCAAAGAACATCTGTTCGGAATTACGACCTTATCTCTCGTTCTTTCGGCCGGAGCTGGGTTTGCTATCCATTACGAGTATCCAATGATTTTTGCTTCTAGCGGCCTCTTCAATTCCTTTTCTATTATCGGTAACAGTAAAGGATTGAATTGCCTGACTTTCTGCTTTACAAGTTTTGATCCAGGTTTTAGAGGGATTTTATGCTGAATAATTTATGTATCAAACACTTTCAAATCTTCATAAGACCGGGAAAATATATCTGAATATTGTTTCATTAATTCAATATATGCTTCCTTCTGCTTTTTTGATAATCTCCTGGATACTTTTACCAACCTGGGATTTACATCTGAACTAATGTCATAGTCTTCTATGTCTGTCTCTTTGTTTGGATAGCAACCTTCTTGGAAACATCATTGTGATCGAACAGTCTTTCTAATGGAACCAAACCCTTAGGCATATGGTTTGTCTTCAATTCGATGATCTTGTGACCAGCAATAGTATCTTGAAGAATTTATGCAGTGTGTATTTCTGGTTCTGCTTCTTCATCATCTTGATCAATTAAAATGTTAGAAAACTCCTCAATGGTTTTCGTAAATCTCTGAATTTCCTCATCATCTTTAAAACCTGCCAATGTTTTATATTATCCAAAATTGAAGTCTGTATCAGTAATTTGAAACTTCAGATAGGAAACGCCAGTTTTAAAGTTGTTGGCTGCAAGTGCCAAAGAGTTAGCCTGATGATTTAAATTTCTGTGTAAAAAAGTAATATTGAATGCCAATAAGAAGTTATCTATATAATCCCACACCTCATTTCTGTATTGTTTCAGTCTTTGCTGCTTGGTTTGATATATGTTTTTAACCTGGTGAACAATAAGTTCAAAGTCTCCAAAAACAGACAACTCTCATCTATTCCCATGCCTCTTGCAGCTTTCAATCCTAACAGCAAAGCTTCATACTCTGATATTATTAGTGGTGTCAAATTCAAGTTTATGACATTGGAATAACCTCCTTGGTAGAGGAAATGAAGACAATACCAGCTCTGGAACCTTCTTTAGAACTAGCCCCATCAAAATACATTTCCAAACCAAATGATCTTCACTATCTCTTACTGTAGTTATTGACTTTCTGACTGATACCTCTACCATTTCCTCATCCATATGAAAAATAGAAGAACCAAGATCATCTTATACAACATATATAGGTTGATTAGTGGGATTATCATGAACACTTACCAAATAAGCCAGTCTGACTTCTCTAGCATAATCTACGTTGTTCACCACCAAAAACAGGTATGGTTACATAGCTAAGGTCCATCTGCAGAGTGCCACCTACCTTTTTAGCCCAAGATCTCCAAAGAAGCATCCCAAATTTGGGTGGTATGTCAGCCACGATAACATCTAACACCACCCTCTTCATAGGTAATTGGGAAAGAGTTATGACCACATCTTTCATAAGTCCAAGACATTTGACTTTCTTGGAATCAAGAATATAGATCCATGATATGGTCTGGTAATGTCTAACCTAATTCTTCATCTTACCCAGGCATGACATTATCACGAAGCGCACCAAGAATCCATTAAGCAATTGTTGGTATCTTGTCGTGAATATTTAATTGGGAAATGTAAGAAAGGTGGAGGCATCAATTTTGTCTTCAATGTGAGGGCCAATAGTAATAGCAGGATTTTTCATCTTAAGGTTGACTGTATCTGAGAAAATGACATTAGTTGGAGCTTCTAGAGCCTTAAGAACAGTTTCTTATTTATGTTTTCAAAAGTTCTAATGATGGTACTGGAATTTTAATTTTGTTGATTTCATGTTCAAGATTGAAAGCAGAGACATTTTTATTTGGTTCCCTTATATCAGCAGTGCTATGTTTGACAGGTTGCTTTAATGAATGATTTGTTTGAATATTAGGAACACCTTTGATTGCCCCTGTCTTTCCTGAAGTACTGGCTTTCTTTGTAGAAATAGGTATATCTACTTTAGGTGCCTAAGAACCAGATCTGAGATTGTATCTTTTCCCTGTGGGTTCATGCTGAATAATCTCCTCTTCATCCCCTTCCTCAAACTGAGTTGCAATCAAAGTGTCTTCATATTCTTGCTGTGTTACATGTAAAGGGATTGATTCAAGAATCATTCAATTGAACTGCAGAGTCTTCTTCTGTACCATCATTATCTTCCTCCTCATCTACTGCATTATTCTGAAAAAGAGGTAATACCTTTTGGTCATCTTGATTTTTCTTTCTCTTGGTAAAATCTAGGGTACATTGTTTGGTCTCCTGAATTGAGTTCTATATCCACCTTCTTGTGTGGGTCTATTGGGTTGTTTTTGTTCCATCTTCAACCTTTCCATCTCAGAAGTCAAAGTTTTCAACATCTTTGTCATTTCATCCATTTTAATATCGGATGCTGAATTAGAAGATGAAGGCATCTCTTCTTTTTTGCTTTTTTCTATCTCTGTTGCTTCTGGATTTCAATTTGTCTGCTGCTAATATGTTTGATTCCACATCAATAGCTGCATCTTGCATTAGGCTGAGGGTAGTAGCTCTCCTTTCCCTAAACAGAAAAGGAAAATTAGGCATTGAATGCATTGGCAAATGTGATTTTGGTTGATGCCTATGAAGGTTTTATCTCCTCTAGAATTTTACCCCGTACACCAGGTTGAACTTTTTGGTAAAATCAGGAATTGAGTCTCCTTGTTTCCTTCTTAAAGAACCAAATTCAGTAAGGTAATACTTTGAAAGTCTTTTTTATCTTCCCATTGATTTAGAAAAGCCTCATCTAAGGCTATAATATCAGCTATTGAGTTAGCAGGCAAACTTCTGAACCACTTTCTTGCTTCCCCATCTAAACTTTGTATGAATAATCTCATCCATACATCAGCATGCTCTACATTAAAATTGTCTGTAAAACTATAAAATGAATTCAAATGCTCTTCAGCAGTAATTAATCCTTCTCCATTAAATCTGGGCAAACATCTCATATAATCATTTGGTGGAAAAGCATACGTGACTTGAGGAAGTACCAGAGGGGCATACCTGGCTGCAACTATTTGGTCCATTCTGTCTCTTGACCATGTGTAAGCTGTGTTTGGATTTTGGGGAATAAGCAAGATTGGTGATGCTGTGGTTGAAACAATCCCTTGTGTTTTACAATTTATATGTATTGTCCTTGAGCCTTGTCTTTCAATAGATGTAAATTTCTCTTCTGGACTTTGATCAGCTAATGGATTGAGAAACAGAGGATTATCAAAATAATAATAATGTGTTATGAAATCTTCAAGTGAGGAAGATTCACAAGATGATGCAAAAGTCTCTGTTTCATTCTTAATACTTGTGCTGGGAACTCTCAAATGTCCAGTTTCAGACAACAAGTATGGAAATTCCTGTTTAATAAGCTCAATAAGCAACTTCCTTTGTTCTAAACTTAATTCTGAAACATTTTTTGGGAATGAAACTGTATCAGACTTAACAACAGGCTTAATTTCACTTTCAAGTTTCAGAATCTTCTTCATCTGCCTGGGTTTTAATGATTTCAGAAGATTCTTCCTGAGAACTTTCTGAAGATAATTTCCCTTTTGAATGTGAAGACTGAGTAGGAAGAACTTTAGGCTTTCTTAGTATTTTTTTCAGGGTCTGGCACTGTTGCTACAGGCTCAGGATCTGGATTTTCCTTGTTACTGGTCTCTTATTTGATGGTGGAGGATTTTTTTTGGGTGGGTCTTTCCCTTTCTTTCTTGGGGCAAATTTTACAGAGAATTA
Source organism: Picea sitchensis (assembly GCA_010110895.2). NCBI lineage: Eukaryota > Viridiplantae > Streptophyta > Pinopsida > Pinales > Pinaceae > Picea > Picea sitchensis. The sequence goes on along the minus strand of SNQJ01S0058023.1, from coordinate 12,197 downwards.
GCCAGGTGAATATTAGGTGTCTTTAGAAAATGTGCAAATCTTGTTCGCCATCAAGATCTGAATCTAAACTTGTCGTTTCCCCAAGGAAATTATCTTCGTTTCTTAAGTCCCCGACTGTGGCTCAAAAATGTAGTCCCTAAAGTTGCCTTTCGACTGGTAAAGGGCAAAGCTAGGGCTCATTGATTTTATTGCAAAGTATTTTTGAAAGGGTTTTATGATTTGGTTTTGGTTTAATGGTTGAAAACTAGGTCAAGCTTACAACATGGCATGAAAATCAAGATTAAAACATTACATATTCCACTGGCTGAATAATAGGTAGATACATAGATGGGTTAAACCAATTCAAAAGAAAGAAAGTGAAATCTTCAATTTGTCAATTTCACAAAGTTTGGTTTCAATATATCATAAAAAAACAGGGGTATCAGCTTGAAATCATTACTTGAATATTATCTCTACAGCAAAATCTCCACTGTATAAATTAACATTCAGAACCAAAAGCATTTACAATTTGAATAATAAATTCAAGCATGAAAATGAAATAACAGAGTAGAAAGAGAAGGTCTAACCATCCATATGCCTTTTGCTATTAAGTGTCAATTAGAATAATTACCTTTACAATGTCAAAAGAATCTCTATAGATCTCCAAATTTTCAACCCTCATAAGGTATGTCTTCTGTCTATTTAAAACAACTATGAAACTACCAGATCTTATTATCTAGGACAGCTTTAAATGACTAGAATCAAAGAGTATCTAGATCCTAAATTATGTCACTCAAAATGAGCTACTATTTCCAAAATAGTCCACATCTCAACAGCTTAATATAACAAACATTGCCAAAAATACTCTACAAAATAGAGATTATGTTTGACTCTGTAAAGAAGATCGATATCTTAGCATTTCCTTGATCAAAACTAGTATTATTTGCCATATCTCCTGGAGCACCTTTAAAACAAAATTGTAACCAATCTTGATGTTACCTTTAAGATAAAATCGTAGCAGAGGCTTTGGCATTTTTCTGCTTGAGTTTTGTGGTTAACACAACATTGTGCCAGTGAAGTCTAAAATTGATTTCCCTGAGTTCCTTAAGCATCGCCCTTTGCTCCTTCTTCTTCTTTTTAAGACTTTTGAATTATTTCCTGTTGTAGAAGCATTCACTGTCTACCTGCATCTTTTCTTCTTTAACTGTTTTTATGGTTTTCTGAAATTCTTTAATCTTTTTCCTTATCAGTTCTTATCTCGACCCTAAATCATGAACAATCTTTAGAGGGTGCAGTTTCATTTATATTTAAAGTAACACTGGGTTCTTTGGCTTAACCTGATATTTTGAAATCAATTCTGAGCTATGTTCTTCTTCAGAACCCGATGAATCCATAGCTCAGGTACATCTGGTAAGCAATCTAAATCTTCCAAGTAATCCTGTTTTTCTTCATAGAAATTCATGGTACCTTTCTTTAGCCATCTATTCAGCCTTAGCTAATCTAGTTGGAGCTCTACAGAGACCTGCAGGTGGTGAGAAAGTTTTTCCTTTTCCTTTGCTGACAAATTTTTTGGGAAAAGGAGTCCTCTTTGTTTTTTTCCTGGTGCTTGTTTCAACCTCGTCATAATCATCATCTATGATTATGATTTTTTCTTCTTTAATGGCAGGATTGAACATTTCTTCTGAGTTCAGCCTATACTTATTAGTATCTCTGGTTGAATTTCTCCGAGGTTTTTATAATACACACCACATACCCTTTTTTCCTTTTTCCTTTGACTGCAATGTTCCTTTTGCTGGTGGATGGCATTTCAGTCTTGACTGTAGTTTGAGCAATGGGATCATTTTCTGACTTTGTCTCTTCTTTGACATCTTCTTCAGGAAGCACCTCATGTTCGGGCTCCCATCTAGGTCTTTTTCTCCTGCTCTTTTTAGTTACCTTGCTATCAGAAGATTCATCTTTCACAGGGTTTCATCAGCAACATCTCGACCCTCTTTAACAGTTTTCCTCCCTTCTGCCCTTTTGACTTATTTGATCTAACAATAGGTTTTAAGGATTCCGTTAGCTAATTCTTGGGCTTTTGTAGTTCATTCAAGGCAAACATGACTAGGGTTTTAATCAAGAGACTTGATGGGATTTCGACACCCTTGTCGATTAGGCTGGGTGTACCTTCTTGGACATTTTGTCAAACTTTTAAACTTGAAACAAGAGGTTTAAAGGGTAGTCACCGTTTAGATGCATTAATATTCTGATATGATAGATATAGATCAAAGAAAACCTCCCTTAATGGTGATATGCGTGAATCACCACCGGTGTGCCATTGGTCAGGACCCAGCTGTGAAATTCCCTTCTCAATCCGAATTCTGCTTCTGGAAAAGGAATTGATTCACAAACTCTGTGACCACGTGTTCCTTCTTCCACCATCTTTCCCCTCCAATCACGAGCCTGCAATCCTTTTCTATAGTCTGCTATGTCACCAGCATTAACATTTTGCCGATTTCAACTTCATGACCATCGAAATTCAAAGCAAATTCCATCGAAACCTTCTCGTCATAACCTTGAAATGTGGTGAGGAACTCAAACCACCCGATGTATTTGAATCTTTGAGCCATTTGAGGGTAAGATTCAAGGAGTTTGACACCTTATGGTTCGATTCTGGCCACTTTTTCGCTACACTTTGGGGCCATTTCAACTCAAATCTGCAACTAACGCCCTCGGGTTGCGAATTTCCTTCCTGCAATTGTTGATATGCCTGATGCTTTGAATGGATGCATGTATTTCTTCCTGCAGGTTTGAACTTAAAACAACTCGAACAATCACATAAATTTCTTCCTGCAGGGTTGAACTTAAAACAACTCGAACTGATCACATAATAATCATTAAAAAACAAGGGATCTTGAAATGAACCCTGCGCGTGTGTATAGCGATTATGTTTTGAACATGTTGGATTTAGAGATGATTACCAAATTCTCGTGGGAACACACGAACTCTTAGCTCATGATCTCGTTATCATAACTAAATCGGGATAGCAGGCGCACGATATGGCATGATTATTTGGCACTACGGGAATAAACTTATTCCCGTAGCGCGTTTTGACAATTTAAAATTTGAAATTCCAACGGCATAAAGGAGACACTTCTAGTTTAAACAATGTTTTTCATAACCAAAACTCAAATAAATCATCAAAAATTTTAATGCAAACCATGAAATATAAAAAATCTTAAAAAATGAAAACAGTTGAAAACGGAAAATGAGGGATGGGTAAGGAGGGTTTTAGGACAAGGGTTTCTTACTTAAACCAAGACAAAAGTAGAGACTAACAGATTGTACGCTCGATGTTCTTCCCTTGGGCATTGGAGATCTCTTGGCAGTTTGGTGGACACCCTTCATTAAGGCCTAATGCAGGAGCCACTTGTATAAAGAGCGCCCTACCAGGGATGTGAAGCGTTGTGCATCATGGAGAATGGCTTCAAGCTCAAGTTGACATGTGGCAACTTGGTTTCCTATTCGAAGGACTAGCGGGGGACGCCTAGGGCTTTGACAATCTTCTTGCAAGGGGTAGTTGACCCAATGGAGTACATAGCTTCAAAGGAGAGATGAAGTCCGTGGAGGCTCGTGATGGAGTGGTGTGGACTTGCCTTGCGTAGTTACATCACCTTGAAGTCATTATTGTGCACGCAGCACGATATCGCCATTGGAGCACGACATTTGTACTCTAGAGTGGATGTCTCAATTGTGTGGCCTATAAGGGCTCATCTAGGTTGCTTGTAAGGGCTTAGGCCCACATAGTATTGGTGGCCTCCCTTACCTCTCATATAAATAAAGGAAGGAGAGTCTTTTCATCAATCATCATTTGTATCTTTCTCTTTGTATTTATCTTCTTGGAAAGCTTTGCTAGGGTTCATGAGTTCATGAGGAAACCCTAGGAGAAGTTATGGAACGAAAAGAGGACATCTTGGTTTGGAGTTTTCTCTTATGACTAGGGTTTTCTCTTTTGGAATAAATGTTGGAGATGACGATCAAGCTTATTCATTCACTCACTTGTACTCACTCTTGCGATGAGATGTGACTCAAGGAAGAGAGTGTGCACTTCCTCTCCCTCTCTCTCTCTTTCTCTTAAGTCTTCACTTGTACTTGTATTCTCTCTCTCTCTCTTGAGGCACTAGGGTTTCTTGGTCTCCTTGGAGTTTCTTGGAGCATCTTGGAGTTATAGGTGTTAAAATTAATGCAGTTGCAAGGGCCATTCTCTGGGAGGATGGCAAAGACCCTAGTTGTGATCTAGGGCCCCCAGTACACTCCTAGGTTTCTTGGTCTAGGACCAAGCAGTTAGAGCCATGGAAAAAGACCCTAGTTGGGCCCCCAGTGTATTTTTGGGATTCTTGGTCAGGGACCAAGCAGTTTGATGGTATAAGTCCCTAGATGTGTTCTAGGGCCCCTGGATGTGTTCCAGGGAATCCTTGCTCAGCGCTTGGATTGATCCTTGATTGTGTACCTTGGTGCTTAAGTCCCTAGTTGTGATCTAGGGCCCCCAAATGTGTTCTAAGGTATCCTGGTCTAGAACCAGGCAGTTTCTTGGTTAAGTACCAAGTCGAGATGATGTGTGACCTTCTTCTCTCCTAGGATGGTCCATGTGACCTAGGAGCAGTTAAGAAGAAGGGCATGATCACATCATTGAACCTCCTCGTATGTTGGGATGATAAAAGCTTATAAGTTATATCATGAGATTCATGTGGACAAAACTGCCATTAAAGAAGGACTTAACCTTTGACTTTGTCTTATTGTTTATTAATGAAACCCCCTTGCTTGAGTTATGTCCCCCCTAATTGTTGATGGGGTGGTGGTTCGATTCTTTACTTCTTCCTAAAGAAAGTTGGTCGCCTAGATCTTGAAACCCCTCTCATCGACTTGTTTTATTACCTTGTTGACTTTTTTGATTTACCACTTAATATTTTAATTTGTAAAATATTATTTCTTTATTTGTTAGGTATTAAACCTAACCGTAAAGATATGGCAAGAGGACTAATATGTTAGTCGTAACCTACCTACCTAAAACTATAAAAAGAACGACATATTCCTCACTTGTCACACTCACTCTCTCTTCGTTGAATTAAAGACTGAGGTTTTGTTGCGGCTCTTCTTGATAGGGTAATGAGGTTTTGTTGCGGCTATTCTAGACAGTTTGTTTTGGGTCCTCTCAGCTCCTCTCTTGGTTGTTCTTGGTCTGCTCCAGCTACCATGGGTTTACCCCTATCAGCCTTGACTGTCTTAGACTATCGTTTACCTGTACAAGACTTTCCCAGTTAGCCGTAAAGGGATTTTTCTATTGTTGTTTGGTGTTCTGGTACCTTCTTGTTGGTTTGTCAAGTGTCGCCTTGTTGTCTAAATGATGTCACCTTAATTGTTTGTTGGTGTCACCCTTGTGTGTTGTCTTACCTTGTCTGCTAGCATCCCTAGTTCCATTGTGAACTGGATTGTTAGGGTTGTTCCGGAACAGCTAGTATTTGAAGCAGATTTATGTGGGCTGAAAGTGTTAAGGTTATTTGTGGTTTCTTTTCAGCCCTACTACTTAACAGTGACATGGTCTTTAGTTTTTCAGCATGTTGTTTTGGTTTCTGTTTTCTATCCTAAAAGTTCTTCTTTGCATTGTCCCTTGATCATGATGAGATCTACCCTGAGGGTTTGATCCATGATCTCTTAAGCTTTTTCTGAGCATACATCAAGGAAGGTAACAACAACATATTAGGTAATTTTGTTCCTTGTTTCAGCTAAGGTAATACTCAGGTAAATGTTATGTTATTTACTGTTTTATGCTATTAGATTATGCATCAGAAATTTTAATGCTTTGGTGATCCAGAATTAGAATAGCAGATGATTGGAAATTTATGTTTCTAGCTAGTCTGCTTTTTGTCCTTAAATTCTAACATGGTATCAAAGCTTAGGGCGTGAAAGGAGCTCATTTGTGACAAAATTTTGAGCCTGCGTAGATCCTTTATTAAGGGTGTATTTTTCAGATTAGCAGAAAGTTTGTTTTGCATCAGATCTCTCATGTAAACAATCTTCAGTATGGCTTCTTCTTCAGTCAAAGCAGAAGATAGGCTTGAAGGGGCTTCAAACTTCAATGCCTGCTAGTGTCTTTAATATCCTAGAAGAAAGGGACTTAGATGAGCTGGTTACCAGGGTGATGGAAGAACCTACTTCAAATGCAGGAAGAGCAGCCTATAGGAAGAGGCAGGCCAAAGCCAAGAGGGTCATTTTTTACTCAGTCAAAGATAGTATGATGCCTCTTATTGCTCACTTAACGACAACAAATGAATGCTTTGATGCCCTAGATAACTTGTATGAAAAGAAGGCCCCAACACAGAAGAGGACCTTGAAGAAACAACTACGTATATTAAAGATGGGAAAGGATGAAACCATCTCTGCCTTCTTTTCCAAAATTGCCCAAACAAAGATCAGCTTGCAGCAATTGGAGTTGCAGTAGATGATGATGACCTTCTACAAACAGCAGTAGATGGTCTTCCACAATCATGGGAGACATTTCTCTCATCTGTAAATAGAAGAGAAGTTCAAGCCAACTTCGAGAGATTATGGCATGATTGCGTGGAAGAAGAGGGCAGACTTAAAAGCAAAAATGAACCCTCCATTGTGAAAGACCATGCTCTTTCAGCCAAAGCCAAGAAATGGAAGAAGTTTCCTCACACAAAGGCAAAGTTAAGAAACCTCAAGGTAAGCACTCTCATCCTCACTCTCATTTATCTAAAGTAAGATGCTTTAACTGTAACAAGCTAGGTCATTATGCAAAAGATTGCAGGAACCCTCCTTCACAGCAAAAACGGAAAGGCAAGTTTCATGTTTCAATTGCAACTGAGGAAGAAGAGCCTCAAAGAAAGAGAACCAGCACTACTTCTAAAGAACAAGATCAGCACAAAGAAAGTTCTCTTGTTTCAGCTCTCTCCGGCGTTGTCACCAAATCAGAAGAAATTTGGGTAGTGGACAGCGGGGCCTCCAAGCATATGACTGGTTTCAAACAGAACCTTGTGAACTACTGAGATAAGAAGTTCAATGTGAAGGTAGAATTAGGTGATGATGGCACTTATGCCATCAAAGGAGTTGGATCAGCCTCTTTTCAACTTCAGTCAAGTAATGTATTTCATGTTGAAGAAATTCCTTATGTTCTTGGTTTAAAGAAAAATCTTATTTCAGTTGCAGTTCTAGAAAGTAAAGGGTACACAGTAGCCTTCTCCAAAGGAAAGGTTGTTGTGCGGCCCTCAAATTAAAGTATGAGCTCATCCATGATGATCGGAGTTCAAGAAGGTGGACTTTACAAAATCTCTTGTCAAGTTATTCAAGCATTAGCTCATGAGATGATCAACCACTGCGAACTATGGCACAAAAGGTTTGGACATCTTAACTATAATTCTCTCCCAGGTTTGCAAAAGATGGTAACAGGTATGCCAGTTTTTCCTTTTGAGCATGATAGTATATGTAGAGGTTGTGCTCTTGGTAAAAATACAAAGAAAGTTTACCCTCACAGTAATAGAAAAACTAATGGTATCTTAGATCTTATTCATTATGGTTCATGAATGGTTGTCTTTATTATATCATTTTTATTGACGATTGCTCTCGTAAAACCTGAATTTATTTTCTGAAAACTAAAGATGAATCCTTCAGTAAATTTCAGGATTTTAAGAATCTTATTGAGAATCAGACAAGTAGACATATCCATGTTTTCAGAACAGATAATGGAAAAGAGTTTGACTCCCACAAGTATGATGATCTCTGTCGGGCTTCTGGGATTAAGAGGGAGTTGACCGTGCCTTATAATCCCCAGCAGAATGGGGTTGCATAAAGAATGAACTGGACAATTTGTGAGGCAACCAGAGCTATGATGTATGATCAAAATCTTTCGTTGTCTCTTTGGGCCGAAGCTGCAAGTACTGCAGTCTAATTCAGAACAGGTGTCCTCATAAAGCCTTGGAAGAGAAAACTCTAGAAGAAGTCTTCACGGGTAAGAACCCTTCAGTTGATCATTTGAGAATTTTTGGTAATCCTGTCTACATTCATGTACCAAAAGAAAAGAGGACTAAGTTAGAGCCCTCTGGAAATAAAGGCACTTTTGTGGGGTACAGTCAGACCTCAAAAGCATATTGAATCTATGTGCCAAGGCAAAAGTATATAGAGGTCAGTAGAGATGTGACCTTCCATGAGGAAGTTGCCTTTCGTCATTCCAGAGAACTTCCCTGTGATACAAAGGAGCAGGAAGCTCCATCTCCAGAACCTTCAAATTCACAACTTTCAGATGAGAAGAGGGAGGAGGCCAAAGAGCCTTCGCTGGACCCCATAAGGGATTGTATTGAGTTTCCCCTAGAGAAAGAGCCTTCGCTGGACCCCATAAGGGATTGTATTGAGTTTCCCCTAGAGAAACCTCCTGCCAAAAGGAAGCCGGCATGGTGTCGTGAAATTTTAAAGGAAGCAGAAAAACATGCAGCACCTAAAGGTACTTTCAGAGAAAGCAAGAAGCCAGACAAGTACTCAGGTTTGATAGCTCAGTTGAATCTTGTGATTGACTCAGAACCTTCCACTTTTGATGAGGTTGTCAAACATAAAGTGTGGAAGGAATCAAGGATGCCATGATAGAAGAATACGAGTCAATATTGAAGAATGATGTATGGGAAGTGGTCCCAAGACCTCAAGGAAAATCAGTAGAAACCTCTAAATGGATTTACAAAATAAAGCATGCAACAGATGGCAACGTTGAAAAATTCAAAGCTAGATTTGTGGTTCGAGGTTTCTCTCAGAAAGAGGGAATTGATTATGATGAGATTTTTGCTCATGTTGCCAGGTATACTTCTATCAAAGTCATTATCTCTCTTGCTTCAGTCTTTAATTGGAAACTTCACCAAATCGATGTTAAGACTACCTTTCTTAATGGTGAAGTTGAGCAAAAGGTTTATATCGAGCAACCTGAGGGTTTTGTGATCCATGGGAAGGAATCCCATGTCTGCAAACTCAAGAAATCCTTGTATGGATTGAAACGGGCTCCAAGAGCTTGGTATGGAAGAATTGACAGTTTTTTTCATAGTCTTGGGTTCTCCAAGAGTATAGCAGATTCTAATCTTTATATAAAGATTGTGAAGAATCATCTTGTTTGTTAAGGTTTAAGCTATTATTAGGTTTTTTTCAATTCACTAGAAAACCATAGCATAAATAGGATCACTGAGAAATACACAATCACAAGAGACACATCATTTATCCTAGGAAACCCTCATGGGGGAGAAAACCCAGCAAAAACTTCCTTATTATAGATAGCCAATACAATGCCAAGAGAATAAACCAAACACTACAAAAAGTCCTCTCCCAAGAATGTGTGTCTCTCTCTCTCTTCCTTCTTCTCCAACTGCAACTCCAAACTTGCGCTCCGATGAACAAGTGAGTGAGTGAGTGAACAAATGAGACGTTGGCCTCTCTTATTTATATAATCTGGCAGGTGTTGAACTGAGGTGTCTTTTCACTGGCAGGGCCGACTTCTCATTTTGGGTGGTTATATCCACTTTAATATATTCTGGGGGCCAACTTCTCATTTAGCATATTACAATTAGGGTTTGACCAATCCGTAAAAGGGGATTTGGTCATTTACAATGTCCGACATAATCAATCCACAAAAGGAGATTGATCTAATGAATAATACATCAATAATAAATAGAATACTCTTTGCAGTTACAATATTTCAACACTCCTCCTTAACAAGAACGGTATTCTACAACAGCATTAGGCGAGAGAGAGGGCAGCATCATCAACAACATCTTGGAACACTGACTGGTGTATCTATAAATCATCGGAAGTTTTTATCATCATCAATAGCAGCAGCAACACAGCAGGGATGATTTTAAGGATGGAAATTTCTTTTAAAATGTAGAAACCTTGGCGAATCTTACTAATCCTTCATATGTCAACTATAAATGTTTGGCGATATTTTTGTAAAAATATTCAAATTTCTAAGTATTTTATATAGTTTTTATAAAAAGTTTGCGATTTGTAAGGTAAAATAATTTTATGCTATAGAATTTGGGCGAATCATTTTTAAAATAACGAATCTCGTTTTTGGAAAAACCATGGACAATTAGCCCATGAGCGAAATTTAGCCCCTAAAATCATCCATGCAACACAGCACAAAAGCTGGAGTATCATCAACATCAACAACAACACAGCACAAAGGCTGGAGTATCATCAACATCAGCAACAACACAGCACAAAGGCTGGAGTATCATCAACATCAGCAACAACACAACACAAAGGCTGGAGCATCATCAACATCAGCACTAGGCTGAGAATCTTCAGCACAAAGCTGACATCATAGCATGAAGCTGGCTACATAATATCATCAGCACGAAGTTGGCATCACAGTACGAGACTGGCAACACAACATCATCAGCATGAAGCTGGCATCACAGCACGAGGCTGGCACACATCATCACAGCACGAGCCTGACACATCATCACAGCACGAGCCTGGTACATCGTCACAGCACGAGGTCGGTACATCATCACAGCACGAGGCTGGTACATCATCACAACACGAGGCTGGTACATCATCACAGCACTAGGTTGGCATATCATCACAGCACTAGGCTGGCACATCATCAGCACGAGGTTGGCATCACAGCACTAGGTTGGCACATCATCACAGCACTAGGTTGGCACATCATCAGCATGAGGTTGGCATCACAGCACTAGGCTGGCACATCATCAGCATGGGGCTGGCATCACAACACTACTCCCCCTTTCGAGGGAGGTCTTGTCAGACTACGCCAAGTTTATCTCGAAAGTGCTCAAACTTTACACAAGATAGAGGCTCGGTCAACACATCAGCAACCTGTTCATCCGTGCTAACATATTGGAGCTTTATGGCTCCTCTCTGCACCATATCACAGATGTAATGATATTGGATCTTTGTGTTTCGACTTGTCATGGAACACAGGGTTCTCTGTCATCTTTATGCAGCTTTGGTTATCACATAGGATCATGGTTGCTTCCAACTCTAGGTCGAATAGACCTGTCAATAACTTCTGAAGCCATATGGCTTCACAACTGGCAGAACAAGCAGCAATGTATTATGCTTCTGTCGTGCTGAGAGCAATGCTTGATTGCTTCCTACTCTGCCATGAGATCATGGCTGACCCCAGACTGAAACAACATCCTTAAGTGCTTTTTCTGTCAGAGACACTTCCAGCCCAATCTGAATTAGTATAACCACTCAGTCAGAATTCATGATCTCCATGATCTCCATCATAACTAAGACCACAATCTAATGTACCCTGAAGGTACCTCATCACATGTTTTGTAGCAACTAGGTGAACACGTCTGGGATCTACCAGAAACTGACTCAAGGTGTCCACAGCAAAACAGATATATGGCCTGGTGTTCGTCAGATACATCAACGATCCAATGATATGTCTATACAGCGTAGCATCAATCAATTCTAACGAAGTGTCAACCAGGAACTTCAACTTTGTTTCCATGGGTGTATTCATGGACTTGCACTCCAACATGTCAAATCTCTTCAGGATTCCAACTGCATACTTCCCTTGGTTAAGGAAGATCCTCTCTGGGCTCTACCAGACCTCAAGACCTAAGAAATAGTGCATTAGGACAAGGTCTTTCATCTCAAATTCTGCAGCGAGCTTCTTCTTACATTCAGTGATGAGCTTTTCTTCTCCAGTTAAGAATAAGTCATCCACATACAACAGCAATATAACAGGCTCATCATTCATAACCTTGAAGTAAAGGTTAGAATCTGCTTTACTCTTGGTAAAGCCCAAGCTTGTCAAAAAACTGCCAATCCTTCCATACCAAGCTCTAGGAGCTTGCTTCAATCCGTACAAAGCCTTCTTCAACTTGCACACATGAGTCTTCCCGTCTTCAACTTCAAATCCTTGAGGTTGTTCTATATACACCTCTTCTTCAATGACACCATTCAAGAAGCCAGTTTTCACGTCCATCTGGTGTAACTTCCACTTCATCTTAGTTGCAAGGGCTATGATGGTTCTGATCGAAGTGTATCTCTGGCTACAGGAGCAAATGTCTCTTCATAGTCAATGCCTTTTGAGAAAAGCCACGAGCAACAAACCTTGCTTTATATTTCTCAATACTTCTGTCAGTAGCATGTTTTATTTTGAAAATCCATTTGGAAGATACCACATCCTTGCTCTTTGGTTTGGGAAC
>SNQJ01S0058022.1:22470-38620 GCA_010110895.2 Picea sitchensis | reverse complement strand
AAAACAATATGGACACAAGACACCTTCAGTTCTCTCATACTTACCAGGTGCCTCAAAGGTCTAGGTGGTTTACCTAACACTTACAGCTCGAGAGGCTATTCTTCGTACAATCAAAGATAATTTTGTCCTGCCACAGAATTGCATGAAGCAACAAGCAGATCAAGGTCTCTCTGAACGTCAATTTGCAGAATGGGATCAAGTGTTTCTTCGACTGCAACCTTACAAGCAAACTTCCCTCAAGGCCGAGCATTGTCAGAAGCTAGCGCCCAAATTTTATGGTCCTTATACCATTCTCAAGCGTGTGGGACAAGTAGCCTATTAATTATCTTTTCCTAGCCATTCGAAGCTACATCCTGTTTTTCATGTTTCCTGCTTAAAGAAGGTGATTGGATCTAAGTGCCAAATTCAAACCAACCTTCCAGAATTAGATGAAGAAGGATCCATTTGGCTACAGCTAGAAGCCGTTTTGGACTAGCGTGAGTGTCGCCTACAGCAAAGAACCATCAAGGAAGTGCTAGTCTAGTGGAAAGATACAACTCCAGCAGATGCCACTTGGGAACTAGCTACCATTATGTAACAATTTCCTCATCTCAAGCCTTGAGCACAAGACTATTTTTAAGGGGGAAAACATGTTAGGGTCCTAACCCACACATATGTAGAACAATATATTTTGATGTAATAAAGGTCAATATTAATAAGTCCTTTCAATAAAATAGAATAAGGCGGATGTAAGAATACCTAATAGAAGCTTCTTCTTCTAGAAGGATCTTCCTCTAGATGCTTCTTTTTAATATAAATAGGAGTCGAGGGTATGAGAACCCTAACTTGGATATTATTGTAATAGAGCTCTACTCAACTGGAGGTTTCCCCCTCGAAGAGGCCTGTGAACATTTCTTTCAGATTCAAAGTGTTATTTCTGTTATTATTCTCTTATCATTTCATAGCTATTGTGGTGAATGTTCTAGTTATATTGTTGGTATTCTGCCATTCTAGCATTTTATTTATGTTCTGCATACATTTTATATTTGGTATATTACAAGCCTCTCGAGCTGTTCTATTCTTTCTCTCAACAATCCTGTTTTGCTGAGGTGTTCTAGCAGCAGAGAATTGTCTTTTTATTCCATGAGTTTCATAGAAGACATCAAACTCTTTTGAGGTGAATTCACCACCATTGTCTAATCTAAGACATTTTATTTTTGTATCCTTTTCATTTTCAACAAGGGTTTTAAAGGCTTTGAATTTGTTGAGTGTTTCTGATTTTTTTTTGAGAAAACATATCCAACCCATTCTAGTAAAGTCATCAATGAACAACATAAAGTAATACTCTCCTTACAAACTCTTGGTTCTCATAGGTCCACATAGGTCAATGTGAACAATCTCTAAAGGTTTAGAGGTTGTGTATTCTTTTGCCTTGAATCTTATTCTAGTTTGCTTCCCTAGTTGATAATGTTACACATAGTATTTGAGGGTTTTATGATTTTTGGAAAGTTTCTTACTGCACCAAGGTTGCTGACTTTCACAAGATTGTCAAATTTAATATGCCCCAACCTTCTATTCCATAGCCAAATTTCATCTACTAAATTTATATGACACTCATTTAATTTTGTATCTAGTGTATATAAATTTTCAGGAGTTCTAGGAGTATTACCAACTAATTTTCTTGTGTATTCTCTCCTAATATCAAATTTTTGGGAATCAAAGATGCAGAAGTGCCCCTGATCACAGGTTTCACTGACACTTAATAAACTGGGCTTCAGTTTATCGACAAGTAGTACATTTCTGGCTTTGTCTTTTCCCAGACTCACAATGCCTTTCCCAAGTATGTTACTTGAAGCATTATCACCAAATGTAACTTTACCTTTTTGTTTCTTTAAGTCTAAAAACTTGTCCTTGTTACCTATCATATGTTTTGAGCACCCATTGTTAACATACCAGAGGTCCTTTTTATCTTGAGCTTTTAGGGCAATAAGACATTCCTTTTTTGATGTTTTTTCTCTCCAAAGTTTTTTTTCTCTCTAATGACCTTGGGTTGTTTTGAGACTTCCATTAATCTGCGATTAACGGCCTTATGTCCATGGTTATGAAAACTAAAGAATTGTAAGTCCCCTTCTTGTAGAGGTGCAAAGGATTTATAGTTTCTTCTTTTAACTCGATTTGCTGCTTGTTTATCCTTAAGGATATAGTTCTTAACATTCATATTTTTCTTTCTATATGCTCTACAATTTATAGCTTTGTGTCCAAAATTAGAGCATGAAAAGCAATAACGAGGGAAAATGTGTGGATACATGTTTTGATGAAATGTCTTTGGTATTATCTTGTCTTCCTTCCTGATGGGTGGAAGTAATCTTCTGGAGTTTTGATCATTACTTATCTTCTCTTCATTTTTCTTCTTGAATGTACTAAGGAGAGAATCTGCATAAGATTTTGATTTAACATGACTTTCATTTTGAGAATAACTTATTCCATTTTTATTACCTGAATCCCTTTGCATGGTAATAATCTTATCTAATATTTTAGATATGTTTTCATATTTTGTTTGAATCATTTTTGCGTCCACTTCCCCTTTTAGATGAACTATTTTTGCCTCCATTTTTTCAAAAGTTATTTGTTTTTCCTTAAGATACTTTTCCAGACTTTCTTCGATCTTATTTTCTTCTAAGATTTTTTTTCTCAGGTTTCTCATGAGTTTTTCCATCTCCTTTTCTTCTGGTTCATTTTTTTCTTTTTGTTCAGGCACAAAACTTTTTAGTTGTCTATATCTGGTTTTGTACTTTCTTAATTCATCCAGGGCACTGAGAAGTTCTTCCTCCATATTAACTTCTACTTCATATTCTAACTCTTTCTCATGTTTAATTTTTTCTATCTCATTAGATTCTTCAATACTTAAGAAAATGACTTCATCATCATCAGATTCATCATTGTCACTAGACTCTGACGAACTGTTGTTTTCTTCTTTTGAATAAAAATTCTTTGTCCCTTTGTAAAACGTTTTCTTGTAGTTGGGTTTTTCCTTCTTCTTGTATTGATTATTTTTTTTTCTTGATCTTCAGGGTCCTCCTTGGGATAGGGACACTTGGATGCAAAATGACCAACTTTTCCACAGTTAAAACATTTGAAGGGAAGTTTGCCTTTGTACTTGCATGATCCTTTCTGAATTTTTCTTATGAAATTGGCTTCTTCCACATCAGATTCTTCGTGATGACTGAATGAGGTTTTTTCTTCTGATTTATCTTTTTCTTGGATGCTTTGAAAGATGTTTCATCTTTTGTTGATTTATCATGCCCTATTCTCATTTCATATGTTGTAAAGATTCCATGGGACTGATCAACTGCGAGTGTGTTTAGATCGGATCCATATTCAATTGAAGAAATATTTGGATCATATCTCATAGGTAATGACCTTAGTATTTTTTGCACAGTGGGTTTATCTGTAATTTCTTCTCCTGCCACTCTAATTGAGTTGACCACTTCATCTACCCTATGAAAGTACTCAACAATATTTTCTTCTTCTTTCATTTTCATATTTTCAAATTGAGTTCTATAGGTTTGTAGTTTGGCTTTCTTGACTTTGTCATATCCTTCATATACAACCTCCAATTTGTCCCAGATTTGTTTGGCTAATTTGCAATGCATAACTTTCACACATATAGAATTAGTCAACCCTAATAGAATTCTATTAACTACTCTTGAGTTGTCATTACAGATTTTATTTCCTCCAGAGTATTTGGGTGGAGTAGTTGGTGCAATGTAACCATCTACAAAAAATTGCCAAATATCAAAACCAAGAGCCAACATAAAGTTTTTCATTCTTATTTTCCATAGAACATAGCCTCCTCCATTGAACAATGGTGCTTTGTTGTTAGACATTCCCTCTTATTGATCCATATTCAGAATCTACAAGTTTGTTAGACTGTGCTGAAGGAACCTACTCTAATACCAATTGAAGGATCAGATCCTGTCACTGAGAGGGGGGGGGTGAATCAGTGACACAACAATTATATCAATTTTTCATTTATTAGATAGAATTTTAACATAGTATTTTATCGTGGAACCAAATTGGGAAAACCAAAAACTCTTTTCTATTAACTGCAAGATTGTTTTACATGTTACATAGAAGAAATATTTACTTCCTCTTTGATCAACACCGACTGATCATGATGCACCCACACCCTGGTTTACCAACACCAACTAGTAGGAGGCTACGACCCCCTGTTTAGTCAGCTACAACTGACAAGGAAGCACCAACTCCCTCTGTAGGCACCAACCTGCCCTTGCACCACCCAACCACCCTTAATACATAGATATTATATTTTCTTCTTGGAATGTGCTTCAGCTTTTGATCTTCTATTTTGAATTGTAGAGACACTTTCTTCTCAACACTCTTCCATGATTATATACTCTTTAAACAGTATGAGTGTGACACAACTATGTCCCTTCATTTCGACCATCACACCTCTTCGAATAATTAGTCTTGATTACTGTTTATTTATTTTACCGTAAAGGTTTTTCATAAATTGGTCACAGTCATGGATCAATTTAATCCTTTATACTCGATCCCGAATATCTGTTATTTTCACAGGGACCAATTTCTACGGAGGCGCTTCTTTCAAGCCATTTCATATGACTAAGCATTATAGAACCATGGGCTTACCGAATATAGCGACATATAACAATTTCCCTTTAAAACTCTTATATAATATGACCATCAGTGGTAACCAGATGCTAAGAAAAATGAGTGCTTGAGCACTTTTTTAAATCAATGGTTACGATTCGATCTTTTGATGGGATGAACGGCTAACAAAATTTTGACATTTTGACCTTCGGGTCTTCATGACTTCCAATATTTAAAAACTCTCAATTACAATATCGCTGAAACAATTAGACGATTCAAGTTTATTTCACAGAGACAGATCAACGGTCCACTTTAGACTTTACATTCATCCTTTCATTGCTAAATTCGACAGTTATGATGTAATCATGCATGTAGATGGATGGTTGTTGTAATTTTATCACTTCTCCCTTCAGGTTTTCGTGACTTCCAGCATGTCAATTCTCTCGAAGCTGTCAATCTACTGACACATGTCCCTTTCATATTTTTTATGTTCAGGACTTCAGAGGTTTCAAATAAATGTTTCTCCATTTTCCTCCGGAGTGATCACCTGCTGTGTGAGTCATCAACGATGGAGACCACTTGCTGTTGATTAATGTTTCCACTTACACTATCCTTCCACTGAGTAGATCGACAGTCGAGGATGACTGCGAAGTGATTTCTAGATCGGACGTCTCATGTCCACATCGGGACTCCAACATTCAATATTTTGGGACTTGGGGAAAGTACTGATGGTATATCTCCTGACGCAAAACTCTAGGAGTGACATAAGTTTCTTACGTCACTTGCTGATGTGTCACGAGTCAAGTATCTTCCACGTGTCACTCTGATTCATGATTTTCACCTACCAGAAATGTCAATTCATCTTGACACTTGTCGTTCTTAGACTGTGCCACATGTCCTTGCTGACGTGGTTTATTGACTAACAATTATGATCCAATGATCCTCGTATGTCCTCTAAATATGACGATCCTTATTCACTTCGGATTTCCGGGCTTGGGGTATTTCAAATCTCAAACTAACGGGGCATAATTTCCTCACTTCTTTATGCCCGAAGTGAAATCTGTTCATTGATCAGGTTCTTTAGATTAACAGTTTGATCTATTCTGCAATGCAAATATTGTAGCTTTATCCCATCCTTCCACTTTAACACAATCTGACGACTGACGAGTATTGGATTTAATTTGACGGCTAACGAGTATTCGGCTAATAAAAATATCAACCTTTTAGCTCCACTTATCCTATCCTTCCACATTGAGATGATTCGACGGTTGTTGAGATTATCTAAGAAGATCAACAGTCGATGATGATTACAGAACTAAAATTTACGAGAGATTTAATTTTCCTTTCAATCTCCACAATCTATCCCTACCATAGATTTTTCAATTGTGCATCCGATGGTCACGATTTGATCTAGGTTTCATTCATGCTATACCTACTAATTTTCAACGTGACAATCTCTTCTGAGTTTTGATTTCTGAGTTTTCTAACCCTCCTAAGCTTTTATCATTGGATTGTTGTTCCTATCGTGATCATTAATAGTAAGAAATTTCTTCAGATTTAAAGTGATGTTCTTCTGTCGATTCCTTTTCTTCCAGAGATTGACCTCGCTGCTCTGTTTACTATGAATGTTGACATCAATGACAACACTTGAATGAAAATTTGTCCAACATATAAAAGAAGGATGATGATCATCCGAATATACAAAACAAAAGATAAATCTCTTAATGTGTGAAGGGAAAATCATGAAAGAGATGATAAAGAACAACAAAAGTTCAGGTACAAGAATAATTAATTGATACCTGGGTTTAGAATTCAGCCCCTTCATCTTTCTGTCAACCGGATACTTCCTAGTGGATTCTTTAATCGTGGAGTTTCTAGGTAGATTGCTACAGTCAATTCAGTGTCCTTCCTTTGTATGCCATAAAATTTTGATCAATGTCATTCTCCGAGAGAAACTGGCTTCACTTCTGCTCCCCGAAAACGATGCCATTTATGTTATCACTCCAAGCATCAATCCCAGACTGAAAATGAGAGTAATCTTGGTAACATAGAAATAAAAATAATTTATATGTTTTGTGGATCAAGAAAAAGAAAACAGGGAAGGGAAATGACAATAAGATGTTGTAAATTAATGATGGACCATTGGGATATGGAGTCAAGCAAATACCCTGCTCATTAAATGCAATTAATCTACATATCAGATAAAGGTTTTTTAAATAGAGGAAGAAAAATATAACACAAAGAAGAACATCCAAAAAGCAGATATCCTCTCTGCATAAATGAATCCAAGGTACTTGAATGTAAACAATGACTAATAGGCAAGATACATCAGATCCTCAGATGCTGAAGAATCCTTTAATCAAAGGAAACCATGATCCTCAAGGTATACAATTAATTCAAGTAAGAAGACAAGTTAGAAAATAAAACAAGATATACAATCTGATAACATAGATATCATTAACCTTCAATAACATAAATGTTTACAAAAACAAAATCCCCTTAGGTTTACAAAGATCATAGGCAAAGTGCCTCCTACAACTCTCTCATCTCTCTTGCTCATGAATCCAACCCCGCTAACCTCTTGTACAATGAATATATATCCATATTGGTCCTTTCAAACTCACCTATTATAACTCCAACCCCTTTACCAAAATAGAAACAACTACAAATAGAAAATGACACGTTTTAACTAATTTCCTACTTTTCAGGAGGCAAAATTCTTAAAAATAGGCTTCCAAAATCCACTTGTAATTCTCAAACCATAACAACTATGTACAATATGAAAACGTTTTTTTTAGATAATATTTCTATGAACAAAAACTCTCTCATTTTATTTAAATTCATCTCCATCTGGCCCCAACAGGTGTCACAAAAACATGTCTCAAACAGGAAATCATGAAAACTAAAAACATAGGGCTCAAAGATTCTTTCGAATCTCCCAATCCATGACACCTGTGTGAAAAATGAAAGATGTTAATTTTATTGGGTATGTTATTGACAATATCCACCTTTTCATTTTTAAAATTCATCTTATTTCACCTAGAAATCCTCCTGGAAGTCAACTGGTCAAAAATGTCAGTTCAACAGTCTTAAAACATAGTTTAAGCAACACGTTCCGTAGCACCACTTATATGTCAAATAAATCTCTAACCATAACACATTGTGAAAACTTGAGAGAGGTTTTTGTTACTTGGTATGTGATGAACAAAAACCTCCTCCAGTTTTCAAAAATACCTTCTCAATTATTCATAATACAAGTTTTAAGTTAGTCACTCAAAAATGGCAGAAGTGTCCAAAAATAACTCTGCACAATTTGGTCTCTGCCAAAATTTCTGTAGAAAATTTTGTTAGTTCCCTCCTATGTGTCTGAATGCAATTGGGTAGCACCATTATAATTGGTAGCTACATCACTTCAACGTTGACATATTTGGTAGCATCTGACATGAAAACGGATTTGGTAACAACCTATGGAATTCATAGCGCCATCATTACATTGCTTAACAAAATTGGTAGCATTTTAGGTAGTAAAATGGAAGACCATGCTATATATAAAATTCCATAGTGCTATTGTGCTACATAATGTCTATTATTTTTTGTATGATGAGACTAATCAAAAACCTTGAGTTGATAGGTTCGAATCCTGTATATGCATGTAGAGGTTATTAAGTTTCTTATGGAGAGGAAAGCCTCTTCTGGCTGCAAATTCTTGTGCTAACACATGGTATCAAAGCTTGTTTGAAGACATGCTCATGTTGTAGATCGAGATCTTTAAGACAAGTTTCCTCATCTCCATTTTATACCATTTCTGTACATTTCTAGGATGAGAGAATTATTCAATTTCATCCAGAGTGCTCATTTCAGTTAGGAACATTTTTTGTTTCACTTGAAAAGGTTTTTGTTTTTCTAAGGTACAACCATTTTAGCTAGATCTAGAGATATAAAGCTTGAATATGACTTTTTAAATTTTTTGCAGAGTATTACTTCAATTTTATATTATTTGGTTACAGGTTGCTACTCTTTTATATCTATGTATGGTCTTTTCCCCATGCCTCATGTGATCTCAGAAAATCAGAAACAAATAGGAAAAGGTGCATTTTTCAGGTAAGCTAACCGAGATCTAACCCTTGTTCTCATAAAGAAGAGAAATTGTTTTCTTCTATGAAAACAAATATTTTTTAGCATGCTCTCCAAGGCGGTCAACAACAATGACAACAACAACAACTTCTGCTAAACAATACAATTTATTTTTCTATCCCACTTGGTTAAAAGTTTCCTTATTAAGTAATAGGTCTTGAGTGCAAGTCTCTCCTTATGTTACCTTTTTTGAAAAAGTTCATGCTCCATTGTAAAGTGTATTTCATTTCAAGTATAAAAGTGAATCACTATAAGTAGCTTTAATTTTTTAATTTAGAGTTATTTGTTTTTCATGCAACTTTCTTTTATAAAGTAACTTCATTGTATAAAAGTGGGTCACTTCATAAAGGAACTTGCACCACCACGTGGTCCTTTGGTTACTGTTTATGCCTTTTTTTAAAAGGGAATAACTTTCACATCCGAAGTCCGTTTTCAGTGCCATTGTTTTTTAAACTGCCTAATTTTTCAAGATATTTCCATCTAGATCATCAGTTTCATTTTTTAAATTCATATTATATGTATATTTAATATGGATTCTTCTAGTAATATTTTGCTTACCAACACCAACTACTTCCAATGGAAATCCCATATGGAGGATTTATTAAGAAGTAAAGGCTTGTATTGGATTACCTTGGGAAATAAGAAAGAACCCACTTATGCTGATAAGAAATCAAAATGGCCTAATGTGAGAGACGAAGCACGTGGACTGAGTGAAATGTCCATCTCTCCTGATTTAAGGTTCCACCTTCAGGAAATTTATGTCCCTGATGAAGCTTGGGAAAATCTTGAATTTGTGTTTGGTAAACAAAATATTATTCGAGCACATCAAATAGAAAATAAAATACTGACTTTAAGTACAAATGATTTTTCTTGCATCGAAGACTATCTATCTAAGTTTAAAACACTCAGAATTTTATGTCAAGAATGTAAGATAAAGCTGGAGAAAGAGTGTTGAATCTATATTATTCTTTCTAAGATAGGTACTACATATTATGTGTTTATAACTACGTTTTATGCCATGAGAGAGGCTCTAGGGAAATCTTATAAAAAACCCACTCTTGAGTCCTTTTGTGATTCTTTGATTAGAGAGAAAGATAAGCTTGTACAACTTGGAGTGATCAACACTGCAGGTACCTCCAACAAATCCTTAGTCGTCCATCAGAAAGATAAACCCAGGAATCTCAAGAAGCAACATCCTCACCACAAAAGGAAACATAAGGGTCCCAAACCCGCTCAGATAGTTTCAACTCCTAATGGTGACAAATGAGAAAAATCTAAAATTAAGAAGACTGACAAACATTGCAACTTTTTTGATAAACATGGTCATGATGAGTCCAAATGTTTCAAGAAGATGGAAGATTTAGAAGCAACGATGAAGAAGAACAACATCAATATTGATTATACTTCTTCTTCTTCTCATCGACATGCACTTTTTTCTTATGGTTTCTCCTTCAATCCAAATTCTACTTCTTCTTTTGATGAGTGGCTTATTGATTCTGGAGCATTTTATCATATGTCTAAGGATGAAGACATATTTTATTCTCTAAATGACTATAACACCAAGAAAATATTTGTTGGTGATGATATATCTCATAATGTTGTATTATCTGGAACAATTCAAGTAGATAATGGTCATTTACAGGATGTATTATGTGTTCCAAGTCTTTCTTGTAACCTTCTATCAATATATCAAATCACTCATTCAGGTGAAGGTAAAGATGTAAAGTTTTCGCCTCACCAAGTTGTAATCAGGGATCTAAATTTTTTTAAGCATTTTCTTGCAATTGGAATTGTTGATGATATTACAAGGTTGCACAAGTTTGACAAATTTGTGTCATCATCCTTTCCATCAGTTTTTGTTACTCATAGCGATGACTTGTTAAAACTCTGGCATGAGTGGTTTGGTCATCTAAACTATCACTCATTGCAACAACTATGAAATCAACAAATGGTGACTAGTATTCCTCTTGTTTCATGCAAATATGGTGTTTGTGTCATTTGTTTTCTCGACAAACATCATCGGGACAATTTTAACAAATGTGCCTCTTATCACGCCTCGGTCCCTTTCCAACTTGTTCACAGTGGCTTATGCGATCCACTTTCTTCTCCCTCTTTTTATAGGTGAAAGTATGAACTGGATTTAAGAGCAGAACGAACTAATTAACAGACTGAATACATTAAACACAAAGATATGAATAAAAACATAGATATCCAATGAATACTATCTTCTTTTGAATAAATGAAATAAGATGAAACTGTAAAATTGCATCACTGAAACACTTTCTCGAATGGTGTTAGCTATCTCTAAGAAGACATGTGGTTGCTACACACATCCGTTTAAGAAGAATGATTACAATGAGCATCCAAAGGACTTTTCGATATTACTCATGAATTCCAAAACCCTAGACATCCAAAGACCTAACCCTAGAAGGTGAAAATCCAAAAGTCATGTGGGCCCCTATGGGTAAGTTGGTACCTCAACTTCCCAGGGTCGTAAATTTTTCACATGAACTCCGTTTTAGGCGCATGATATCCCATTGGGAAGGTATTTTAGAGAACTACACATTTTGTCATCAAACTGTGACTTCGTCTATAGTTTGAATGTGGTGAGACCAAAAAAATTTGTTTAGGGCTCCAAAACATCCCTATAAGTACAACAAGAAGTGTTGAAATGAAAGCATACAAAATAAGCCAGTTGCATTAGGTGAGAGGCCGCCACTATCCACCTGGAAGATGTGTAGGGATTCAGACAACCCTAGAAGTGTAGAACCGACAATTACAAAAATTACAAAAGAATGTGCTGAACTAAAAATGGAAAAGAGGAGCTAGTTGGAATAGGTGGGTGGCCATGGATATCCATCTGGATCAGTCCTCCCCCCTTAGGAAGAAATGGTCTCCATTGCATTGAGTTTCCCCATCAAGTGAGGAAAATTAGGCTGGATTTGGCCCTGGGTGAGCCACTTTCCTTGATGGAGGAGTTGCCCTACCTTGACAAAACAATAAAGTTGGATCCTTTGCTGACGAGTGCCCTTGACCTGTGTGTCCACTATCAGATCAAAAAATGCTTGTTCCATGCAGTTAGGGTTGAGATTTGTTGGTGTCAGTTATTCTGCGATCTCTGAGGTGTCCAATAATGGTGGAAAATATGTCCTAAGGAGGTCCACATTGAACACTAGGTGTAGGCCAAGGAAGGGTGGAGTATTGAGCTCAAAAACATTGCTACTCACAACCTTAGTGATAGTGTAAGGCCCATAGCGAAGTGGGTGGAGGTTCCGATGGGGCCCTGTGAGATGCTCCTTCTACAAATGTAACTAGACTTTGTCTCCAACCTAAAACTGGTGCAGTACCCTGTGTTGATCATGACACTACTTGTACTTAGCATTAGATTTCTGCAAAATATCCTGGACCTGTTGGCGGATGTGTTGAATCCTCTCAATGAATTTGGTGGATTTGTCGGTCTCAAAATGAACATGGAAAGAGTTTATATGTGTGGTGGAAAGAGGTAGTGCAACATCAATGGGACCCAAGGGTTGGAATCCCATCCCCACCTGAAATGGGCTATGGTTGGTGGAGCTATGGATAGCCATGTTGTAACTGTGCTGAAAATAGGGGAGACTCTCATCCTATGTATGTGGATGATTAGAGTTGTACATGCTTAGGATGCACATAATCATTCGATTGATGACCTCTACTTGGCCTTATGTTTGGGGTGGAAAGAGGTGGATTTAGTGAGCTTGGTGTCCAATAGTGACCAGAGACTTGACCAAAATGTGCCAAGGAACATGTTGTCCCGGTCAGAGATGATGGTCTGTGGTATCCCAAAATGGACCCAGACTCATTCGAAGAAGTGATTGGCAGTATCTGCCATTGTGATATTATTCTTGCAGGCTGTGAGGATGGCCATCTTTGAAAATCGATCAACGACCACAAATATGCAGTCATTTCCTTGCTTGGTGGATAGAAGGCCAGACATGTAATCCATTGAGATGGATTCCCAAGGATTCTATAGAGTAGGAAGAGGGGTGTATAAGCCTTGCTTATTGATGGCTAGCTTGGAAATGGAACAGGAAGTGAAAGATATGATATACTTGTTGACGTTGTGTCAAGTTTTTGGCCAATAAAAATGTTTCTGAAGAATGATCACATTTTTCTCCACGACAAAATGTCTTGCCATCCGACAATAGTGGGCTTCCCAAATTAGCTTTGCATGCTTGCTTGTAGGAACAAAGATATGGACTAGATGGAATAATAGTCTATCCTGAATGTGAAAATTGGTGACAGTTGCGCCTGTACCCAAGATCTTATAGGTGGTGGTGAAGTTCAGATCTTTTCTATAAAGTTGGGGCCACTCATATGCCTCATGTCCACAAGAATGGAGCATAGTGGTGAGGGAATCAATGGGAGGTCGACTGAGGCAGTCAACGACATGATTTGATATCCCCGTCTTATACTTGATGTTTATATGGAACTGCTACAGGTAGGTTGAACACTTCTGATGGTTGTCATTCTACAATTTCCCCTGTGTCTATATGAATTGTAGAGGCTTGTGATCAATGTGGATGATCATCTCCTTTCCCAGAATGTAATGTTTCCATTGACGACAATATTGTATGATGGAATACATTTCCTTTCCATAGGTGGGGTATTTTCAAACAGTATATGAGAGTGTCTCACTATGGTATTCCACCATATGACCATGTTTAGTGAGAACTGCGCCTACATCATAGTCATATGCATCAATCTCAATCTCGAATGGTTGTTGAAAATCGAGAAAGGAGAGTACTGGAGCTGAGCACAAGTGATGCTTCAGATCATCAAATTATCATTATTGTTCCTTCCCCCATACGAAATTGGCCTTGCCACCACCATTGGCCACCTGGATGAGGGCCCATACAATATGGGAGAATCCCAACATGAACCGTCGGTAGAAGTTGGCCAATCCCAAAAATTTCTGAAGCTCGGTTAGTGTGGTCAGGGTTGTCCAGTCACGTATGAATTGGATCTTAGCTGGATCAACATGTACTCCATTCTCATCAATAATTTAGCCAAAGTATTGGACCTTGTTCATGCCAAAAGAGCATCTTTCCAAGTTGGCATATAGCTTGTGCTATCGGAGAGTGATCAAAACTTGTTGAATATGCCACATGTGTTCCTCCCAAGTTCTGCTAAAGATGATGATGTCATCCAAATATACCACCACAAAAGAGTTGGTGAAGGGTCTCAATACATCATCCATCAACCTTATGAAAGTGGATGGTGCATTTCTTAAGCCAAAGGGCATGACCATCCATTCAAAGAGACCTTATTTAGATTTAAAGGTTGTCTTTCATACATCAGTTGCTTCGGTGGGAACCTAGTGGTAGCCATAATTTAGGTCAATCTTGCTGAAGAAATTTTCCCCCTTGAGTTGGTCAAGAAGGTCATCAATCCTGGGAATTGGGTACTGGTTCCTGACTGTGATTTTATTTAGGGATTTGTAATCAATGAAGAGTTGCCAAGTCTCATCTTTCTTCTGTACCAGTACAATCAGGCTTCCGCAAGGGGAGGAGATGGGTCTGATGTGCCCCTTTTGAAGAAGCTCTTGGATCTCATGCCTGATTTCGTCATTTTCCATCAGCGAGTTGTGATAGACTAGTCCATTAGGTAGAGGTGTACCAGGGGTCATGTTGGCCCTTGACAAAGTTTTGGGGACACTTTGGTCAGCTTTGGTCCACTTTTGGACTTCGACACATTGGTCGAGGAAGGAGTGCCCAGGCAGAGCTGAGATCGCAGATCTCACCTATTTTTGTGGGCTATGTGGACCCAGTAAGGGGTCCTCTAGGGTTTTGTAATGGGTTTATGGGATGTCAGCCCATGGGTTCTCCCTATGATTAGGCCCTATTGTAAGATTTTGTAAAGTATAAATAAGAGGAATGTATTGTAGAAGTAGGAGGCTAGAAGAGCTTTATGTAAGGGAATGTATGCACATCGAGGCTTTGTGCTCGAATGTGATTTTGTAGAAGGTGCTAAGTGTTGTGATAGAAAGTTTGTCTCTGTGAATTTGACCTAATTTTGGAATAAGGATCTAGTGCTTAGTTCACAAATATCATGTCTAGTGTGGAGTTTGACTCTATGGCTTAGTGCACAAGAGTGAGTGAATGTAATATTTTGGTGAATAATAAAGAGGCAAAGCAGTTTGTGGATGTAGCCCCACCCTGGGGTGAACCACATATATCTGGTGTCTCATGAGTTTATTTGTATTGTTTTATTTCTGTTATAAGATTTCTTAGTGCTTAGAACATGATGTGTAATAGATATTTTGTTTCTTAAGTAATTTATATATGTTAAAGGATAAATGAATGCTATATCTATCTTTGATTACGCTCTGTGAAGTTAATAGGGTTAATAAATTAATGCGTGTCACTTCCTAAGAGTTAAAAAAATATTTTTCAAAGTGCTATTATCACAGATATGTGCCCCAAACTGGTTACAGACACCTGCATCATGTAACCCCCCTTGCTTCTACCTCGGGTGAGACTTCACCTGCTTTGCGAGTTTTTCCCAAAGGACTGGTAGTTGGGTTTTTGTTGGTGCGATGTTAAGCATTGAACCCTGGTTCTTCCCTTGTGCCAACAAATGATTTCATCGTTAGGATGCCTCTGAAGACATGTTCTAGAGATAAGAAGAGAAGAAGGTGGAGTTATATGGAAGGATTGAGAGGGATTTGAAGGAAGTTCAGTAGGCTATTCTCTTGGTCCATGCAGTTCCTATTTTGTCGTATGTTCCTTCCTCATCATAGACCGCATAATTGGGGGATGAACCAACCCAGTTAAGAAGGCTTGCTGATGAAAAAAATTCTCGATTCCACAGAGCTTAGGAAGAGAAGGAGAAGGCTATATAATATTTGCAAAAGGATAAAGACGATGTCCTAGTACAATTACAAGTAGCACAGAACAGTGTAGCTACCCATGAAAGCGAGAAAGTAGAGATTCAGGTGAAGCATCAATAGGAAAAATCCCAGCTACAAAGGGAAAAAGAGTAGCTGCTCACAGAGTAGGCCGTGGTCAAAGAAGAAGTAAGTAAATCATGTCGCTCTATGACAGGATTGGCATAGGAGAAGCAAGAGTCAGGTGAAGCTCAAATAGATAAAATTGCAGAATCCCTCCAAAAACTTCAGGCTAGGATAACTAAACTGGAGGCTCAAACAATGCCAAGCACCCCGCAAGAGGTGCGTGATCAGAGGGAGGAGACTGCCAAAAACACAAAAAAAAATATAAGATCCCTCGCCTCAAAATGTAAAGAGTTGAGGGACAGAAGCGCCTAGACATATGAATGCCTCATTGAAGGTCCATACCTGAAGAAGATAGAGGAACAGTTACATGAGGCGCAACAGCAAGAATTTTCATTGCAGGCACAGATGAAGCTC
>SNQJ01S0058022.1:5030-22424 GCA_010110895.2 Picea sitchensis | reverse complement strand
AAAGATCACTGCCCTCCAGGTTAAGGTGATGGAAGTAACACAGAAGTTACAACTTGTGCAGGATGAAGCCTGGAAGGTGTTCGAGGAGATCAATGGCCAAGGTTCACAGTTATATCAAGTAGTTGCAATAGTATAACAATGCCTAGAAGGGCCTGTTACAGAGAAGACAATCCAGGATCTCGTTGAGCAGGAGGCTCAAGCGAGGCAACAAGTCGAGGTAGCCCGAGTCAATATCAAGGCTTTCAAAGTAGCATTGTCCATACCTGAGGGACTCGGGATGAGTCATAGGTGAGTGTTGGGAGCTTGTTGGCCCTCGACCAAGTTTTGGGGAAACTTTGGTCATATTTGGTCTACTTTTGGACTTCAGCACGTTGGTCGAAGAAGGAGTGCCCAGGCGAAGCTGAGATCATGGATATCACATATTTTTGTGGGATATGTGGACTCAGTAAGAGGTCCTCTAGGGTTTTGAAATAGGTTTATGGGATGTTGGCCCATGGGTTCTCCCCATGATTAGGCCCTATTTCAAGATTTTGTAAATTATAAATAAGAGGAATGTATTCTAGAAGTAGGAGGCTAGAAGAGATTTGTGCAAGGGAATGTATGTGCATCGAGGCTTTGTGCTCGACTGTGATTTTGTATAAGGTGATAAGTGTTTTGATAGAAAGTTTGGCTCTCTACATTTGACCTAGTTTTGGAAGGAGGATCTAAGGCTTAGTACGTAGATCTCCTGTCTGGTGCAGAGTTCGACTATATGGCTTAGTGCATAGGAGTGAATGAATGTAATATTTTGGTGAATATTAAAGAGGCGAAGTTGTTTGTGGACGTAGCCCCACCCTAGGGTGAACCACATATATTTGGAATCTCATGAGTTTCTTTGTGTTGTGTTATTTCTGTTATAAGCTTGCATAGTGCTTAGATCATGACGTGTAATATATATTTTGTTGCTTAAGTACTTTATTTATGTTAAAGGATAAATGAATGCTAGATCTATATTTGATTATGCTCTGCGATGTTAATATGGTTAATAAACTAATGTGTGTCACTTCTTAAGTGTTAACATAATATTTTTTGAAGTGATATTATCACATATTGATGTCCCATCCTAGTTACAGAAACCTGCTTCATGCAATCCCCCCTGCTTCTACCTCAGGTGAGACTTCGCCTGCTTCGCAGGTGTTGCCGAAAGGGAAAGTAGTCAGGGTTTTGTTGGTGCATTGTTAAGTGTTGAACCCTGGGTATTCCCCTATGCCAACATGTTATATCAATTGGATTATTGACTTGGAAGTGCTTCTATACCCTGGTGGGTGAGGAGAAGATGTCTTTGTATTCTTCCACGATCCCGTCCACTTGCTTCTTCTCCAAAGAGAGGATCTATGTCAAGGTTGCAAATGTGGTGGTGAACTTATACTTAATATGAGCATGGATCACAAAAAAAAAGAACTTCCGGGTCTGTGAAATTACCTTACTGCATTACTTAGTAGAGATTAAAGAAATAGCGGTAGGCAGTGCTACCTCTAGTATCCTCTACAATTGTCTACCCAAAGTAATAATAACATTGCGGGGTCTAAACTCATACACATCATGGTTCTTGCAAAAACATGGTTGTCCTAAAATAACATCACAAACTTCAATGCAATCAATATCACACAATACCTCATCTTTGAAAGGCTGGATGTCATAGAGAATATGACATTGTTGGATGACACGAAGATATATTCCTTGGTGAATCCAACCGATGGTGTAGGGATGCAGGTGCAGTGTCATTGGCAGGTCAAGCTGCTTGATGACCTTTGTTGAAATCAAGTTCTTCTGATTGTCGCTATTGATAATGAAATGAAGCATAGCTCCCTTTACCCACATATGTGGGTTAAATAGGTGTTCTCCTTCCTTTGGTTCTTCTAGTTCACTTGGTTAGACTTTGATTGTAGAGTCAATAGCACTGGGTTCAACATGGATAATCCACTTCCCACCTTCAGGATTTGATTCAAAATCAGAATTAGCATCTAACTCAAAATCCTTCAGCTCGTCCACGAGTGACTACTTGGAGAGACATTCTTCAGTGTTGTGCCAATGGATTTTATGGTACTCACACCATTTTCCTGTGTCCTTCTTCATATTCTCATTTCCCTTATTGTGTTGTGTCTTAGAATTTTTTTCCTGAGAGTGGCCATGTCTGATCTATCCCTTGCTATGTGGGTTGGGGCTTCCTTTTCCCTGCTCCGACTGTGAGGAGTTTGCAGATCCAAACTCTCCCATATTCTGCTTAAATTTCTACCCGATCTTGACAGCGTATCTATAAGTTATACCCAATGAGGTGATGTCTAAAAACTCCATTTCTGTTTGGATGTATCTATGCAAACAACCTCTATATTTGAGCACTAGATGTTGCTTAGAGTCTTTGTACCCAATTTGATGTGCAGGTTATGGAAAATATTGGTGAAATATGGTACTGTCTGGTCTCTTTCTTGACACAGGGTGGTCCATGTGGTGTACTAGTCCTTGTAGCTTCCAAAAAATTAGTATTGTTCCTTAATGGCACCCCGAAAGGAATACCATGTAGGGGAAAACACAAATATTGCAGATTCCTCTATGGCCCTTTTCTCAGAGTAAGTGTCCAACCAATCCTTAACATGGGGGACAACCTTAGGGAATGAAAAAGTAATATTTTCCCTATCGAAAAAATTGTGAACCAAAATATACCCTTCAAGTAGATTCAACCATTTATCTATAACATCACATCTATCAGTCCTTCAAATAAGGGAATATCAAAATTTACCTGTACCTTTAAAGGGGTTGCATGGCCGCTTGATGAACATGTGTCTCTTGTGGGCTTCCCCCGAAGGATCTGTAGAAAGTTGTCCATCATTTTGTTCCCTTGTCACGCAATGGATTCCTCGAGCAACATTTTAAAAGGATCTCCTCCTCCATAATATTTATTTTTGTCTCCCATGGGTTTTTTTTTGGCTTAGCACAACAAATCTTGCAATAACTCAATTGATTCGAGTCCCAACTTCTTGTACCCAGATCTTGTCAGGGACATGCACAAAGAAAAACACATGAAGAACAGACCGCTCTGATACCACTGATCCAGATTTAGGAGTGGAATACACTAATTAACATACTGAATACAATAAACATAGATATATGAAGAAAAACACAGATATTCAATGAACATTATCTTCTCTTGAACAACTGAAATATGATGAAATTGTAAAACTGCAGAATTGAAACTCTTGCTTGAAAGGTGGTAGCTATCTCTGAGAAGAGATGTGGCTACTACATGCATCCTTCCGATAAAAATGATTACAATTAGGCTCCAACGACATTTTTGATATTACTCATGAATGCCAAAACCCTATACATCCAAAAACCTAACCCTAGAAGGTGAAACACCAAAATTCATGTGGGCCCCTATCGCTAAGTTGGTACCTCAACTTCCCAGGGTCGTAACGTTTGCATACGACCTTCGTTTTAGGTGCATGATAGCCCATTGGAAAGGTATTTAAGAGAAATACACATTTTGTCATCAAACTCTAACTCAAACTATAGTTTGACTATGACGAGCCGAAAAAAAACTGTTTGGGGATCTGAAATGGCCCTGGAAGTACAACAAGATGTGGTGACATGAAGAGATATAAAATAAGATGGTTGGATTAGGTGAGAGGCCACAAATATCCACCTAGAATATTTGTAGGGATTCAAACAACCCAAAAAGTGTAGAACCCACAATTACAAATAAGTACAGAAGAATGTGCTGAACTAAAAATGGAAAAGAGGAGCCAGTTTGAATAGGTGGGTGGCCACAGATATCCACCTGGATCAAAGTATTTATTAACTTTCATCGATGACTTTTCCATACGTACTTGGGTTTACTTATTAAAACTTAAGAGTGAAGTTTTTGACAAGTTTTTGGTCTACAAGGCCCTTGTAGAAAAACAATCTGGACATCAAATTCAAAGGTTAAGAACAAATAATGGTGGCGAATATGTGAACAATAATTTTACAAGTTACTGCACTACACAGGACATCCAAATACAACAAACTGTTCCATATACACCACAAAAAAATGGTGTTGTTGAGAGAAATAACTGCACATTAAAAGAAATGGCTAATTATATGATCCAATATAAGGGATTAAGTCTAAAGTATTCGGCAAAAGCCATCAACTGTGAAAATTACACAGTAAATAACACTCCCACACAGGCTCCTAAAAACATAACATCAGAAGAATATTGGACTAAAATTAAACCATATGTAAGTCACTTTTGTTTATTTGGCAGTATAACATGGTTTCACATTCCTGATGAGAAAAGGAAAACATTGCAGCGTAAAAGTGAGAAGTGCATATTTGTTGGGTATTTTGAAGATGTCAAATGTTATAGACTTTTTCAACCACATTGTAATGAAATTATTATTAGAATAGATGTTAAATTTGATGAAAATCTCTTGTCTTGCGAGCCTAATTCAACGATTGTGCATTCTTTAGCCTATGATCCATATTCGACGTTTGTGCCTTCTTATGTTCCTATTATGGTTTCTTCTTCAGATGGTGACAATAAGGACGAAAATCCACCTCTGCATGTTCACCTTCCTCCAGATGAGTCCTTTGAACCTGAACCAACACTGATTCCACCACTTCCTATATGGGTCTGTTCAACACAAAAATAAACTGGTGATCTTGTCAGTGATCCTTGAAATCAACGTTAGACACATTCAGAGTTCCAACAAGCCTCTTATATTTTGGCTCAAGTTTTAGAGACTCATGATCAAGAGATATTTGTAGAAGATTCAGGTTATATAGATTGGGATATAACAATGAATGAAGAGTATTATTCTTTAATGGAAAATGATACTTGGGATATTGTACCTCTTCCAAAAGGAAGAAAACTTGTCCGATGTAAATGGGTATACAAAACTAAGTATGCATCAGATGGAAGTATTGAAAGACACGAGGCTCGATTAGTTTCCAAAGTATTTTTCCAAGTTGAAGGAAATGACTATCATGAAACCTTTTCCCATGTATCCAAAATGAATTCCATCGACCTTGTTCTGCCCTTGTTTCCTCACATAAATGGGAGGTCCATTAGATGGATGTTAAATCCACCTTGTTTCATGGAGATTTGCAAGAAGAAATATAAATGGATTATACTTGAGAAGTGTATATTTGTTGGTTATTTTGAAGATGTCAAAGATTATAGACTTCTTCAGCCACATTGTAATGAAATTATTATTAGAAGAGATGTTAAATTTGATGAAAATCTCTTGGTTTGCGAGCCTAATTCAATGATTGTGCATTCTTCGGCCTGCGATCCATCTTCGATGTTTGTTCCTATTATGATTTCTTCTTCAGATGATGACAGTGAGGATGAAAATCCACCTCTGCCTATTCACCTTCCTCTAGATGAGTCATTTGAACCTGAACCAACACTGATTCCACCACTTCCTATATGGGTCTGTTCAACATAAAAATTATCTGGTGATCTTGTCAATGATCCTTCAGATCAACGTCAGACACATTCAGAGTTCCAATAAGACTCTTATATTTTGGCTCAAGTTTTAGAGACTCATGATCAAGAGATATTTGTAGAAGCTTCAGGTTATATAGATTGGGATATAACAATGAATGAAGAGTATTATTCTTTAATGGAAAATGATACTTGGGATATTGTACCTCTTCCAAAAGGATGAAAATTTTTCATATGTAAATGGGTATACAAAACTAAGTATGCATCGGATGGAAGTATTGAATGACACGAGGCTCGATTAGTTGCCAAAGTATTTTTCCAAGTTGAAGGAAATGACTATCATGAAACCTTTTCCCATGTAGCCAAAATGAATTCCATCAACCTTGTTTTGCCCTTGTTTCCTCACATAAATGGGAGGTCCATCAGATGGATGTTAAATCCACATACTTTCATGGAGATTTGCAAGAAGAAATATAAATGGAACAACCTCTTGGCTATATCCAAAATGAATCTATCCTTGTTTGTCGCCTTAAGAAATATCTTTATGGTCTTAAGCAAGCTCCCCAAGCTTGGTATGCCAAAATGGATAGCTTTCTTATTGACACTGGATTATCTAGATGGCATTTTGATCCTAATGTCTATACCAAGAAAGTAGGAAGCCATCTCATAATCCTTTTCCTTTATGTTGATGACCTTATCCTTATTGGTAGTGACTCAAAACTTTTAAACCATGTGAAAACCAACCTTAAGAATACATTTGAAATAACGGACTTAAGATTTTTGCATTATTTCCTTGGCCTCCAAGTTTTGCAAACCAATGAAGTATTTTTTCTTTCCTAGTCTAAGTATGCTTGTAACCTTCTTGATCGCTTTAAGATGGAATATTGTAAACTAGCCCCTTCTCCCTTCCAGTCTAGAGTCAATCTTACTACCACCTGTAATTCTCCCGAAGTTGATGCCACCTTGTACTGTTAGTTAGTTGGTATTCTCTTATACTTGACTCATACCTGTCCTGATCTTTCCTTTGATGTTGGTCTTGTTTCCTAGTATATGAAAACACCCCATGAAAACCATTGGAAAGTAGCTAAAATTATACTTCACTATGTCCATGGTACAATTCAGTTTGGGATACATTACAGTTCACGGGGGACTCCTTTATTGGTTGGTTTCACTAATTTAGATTGGTCTAGCGAATTTGATGATTGAAAGTCGTCTGCAGGTTATGTTTTCAGCCTTGGTTCAATACCTATCACTTGGGCCTGTTAGAAACAACGGACTATTTCACTTTGTTTAGCAGAATCAGAGTACCGAACAATGATAAATGCAAGTTAGGAAGTCTTGTGGCTTCAACAGAGACTTTCAGAGTTTGGATTTCGATAGCAGCATCTGACAAGCCTTTGGTGTGACAATCAAAGTTCCATCAAGCTCACCAAAAACATAGTTCAACATCATCACAACAAATGCATTGAGCTACACATGCACTTCATCAGAAATCTCATTCATGATCAAGTTAGTGAAGTGCTATTTTTCCCTACAGAATATGAAGTTGTAGACATTTTCACAAAGTCTCTTACAAAAGTGAAGTTTTCCAAACTTCGATCTATGTTAGGAATTTAGGAAGTTGTCATCAAGGGGAGATAGGCTCTAATGCCTCCTTCCTTCTCCTATTATGTCACTACTGTAAATCCTTCAATCCTTTCCCAAGTTTTTCTTCAGGGGGGATGATAGGATATTTAGACACTCAGGAGTTAGTTAAGATCTACTTGGTCTAATGTCTCGTTAGGTAAAAGCTTGTTTCTTAGTGTGTTTCTTTAGTATGCCTTTATATGCATTTGTAGTTAGGAAATCTGACGGTCACAATATGTGACCGACATAGAGTGACATGATAGTTCATATTCTCCTGGATCTTAATGACCATTGATCTGTGGCTTAACATGTGATTGGTAATCTTGGTGGATATTGGTGGCCACCCACCTATTCCAACTGGCTCCTCTTATCCATTTTTATTCAGCACATTCTTCTCTACTTCTTTGTAATTGTGGGTTCTACACTTCTGGGGATGTATGAAGCCCTACACATCCTCTAGGTGGATATTGGTGTCCTCTCTCCTAATTCAACTAGCTTATTTTGTATTTTTTCATGTCAGCACATCTTGTTGTACCTCCAGGGCTGTTTTGTAGCCCTAAACATTGTTTTTTGTCTCACCATAGTCAAACCATAGATAGAGTTAGAGTTTGATGCAGAAATGTGTATTTCTCTGAAAGACCTTTCCAATGGGATATCATGCACCTAAAATGGAGATCCCATGCAAAAGTTACAACCCCATGAAGTTGAGGTACCAACTTACCCATAGGGGCCCAGATGACTTTTGGTGTTTCACCTTCTAGTGTTAGGTTTTTGGATGTCTAGGGTTTTGGAATTCATGAGTAACATAAAAAAGGCCTCTGGAGCCTCATTTTAATCATTCTTCTCATATGGATTCAGGTAGTAGCTATAATGTCCCCAACCAACAATAGGTCGGGAAACACCACTACTCGGACACTTCACTTAGCTCTCATACCAATTTGTAACGTCCCCAACCAACAACAGGCTGGGCAACGCTACTATGAAATACCTTATATTCTACAAACTATATCGGACATACATATCTATATACATGCATATTTAGCTAATTTAATCACATAACCTAGAGTTGTTGCTACCATACAGACTCAAATGGAACTTACAGTATTTCAAACATGCAACAGAAAACATGCTAACATTCAAGAATCACATACATGCATAACATATATAATTAATCACATAAATGATACTTATCTTTTAACTGGAGTAAAACCACTGAATGTGTGCAGACCTTCAACAAACCTCCCAGCCTTAGACCACGCTTCTCATCACTCTCAGCAATAGGTCACCCCCGAGCTGGGACTAAAATCCACTAGGAAAGGGATTCGTAGGCTAGGCAAGGCCAGTGGAAAAGTCACAAAATTAATAGGAAGGATTCTCTCCTAGGAGCCACTTATGCCCACTGCTCACCGAATCTCATTCCCCACATGCCTGTCCCACCCCAGGAGTATACACCTTCACTTCCGCATAGTCCATCGGCTGCTCCATCTCCCTTAACTTGGGCTTAAGAAACAGGTTGGACATGAATTCTCAGATCTCTGAAGTAGCTACAGGACTCCTTCAAGGATAACTCACCTACTCAGCACACTCTCTCACTAGAGAGAGTTTCTCAAAGGCATGACAACCTACTTCTTCAATCCACAACCACCTCTCTCACCTGGAGAGAGTGTTGCTCACAGGCCTGACAACCTGCTTCTTCAATCCACAATAGTTAAATCAAGTACGGAAATGGAAGACTCAATAATTTACAGAGGTAGGAAATGGACACAATTCAACAATGGAGGAAATGGATGGCTGTGGTCTTGCTCAATGCGTGAGTGAACTCGTGAGGATAAAATGGGGCAGACTGGTATAGCCTCCCAAGATGGTGATAATCGTGAGAGCCCAAAACTCTCTACATGAATCCCTACCTATGTGAGTAAGTGTCCCCAATAGCAATAATCCTCCCCTTAATATTGCATGTTCTTGAGCTGACACCTTTCTCTCATGAAGCACACCCCTTTCCCTTTAGAATTCACATGTCCTTCACTAGGAACTTAGGATAAAAAACATATCCTTTCACACAATTTTTGGAATAATAATAATAATAAATTATTATTCTTTTGGACTTAATTCCTTAGGCTTAGCCCCCTCTTTCCAACCTCTCATCCCCCTCTCCCTTACCCAATCTAGTGGATCTTAATACCCCATCACTCTTTCTTCATGGTTGGTCTACATGCAGTGATGTTTTTATATTACTAATATGAATAGTTACCTGTACAAAAAAAACATGCTCCTAGCATTTAACACCTAGGCTCTTCGGCCTAATAACACATAATCCTACCATATTATAATTTCTTGTCTCACCAGCCTAAAAACCATGTTTACAATTTGTAATACAATTGGGGCTTGTCCTTGGGGTATTACAATCCCCTCCCCTTATTTTTTCACTGTCCTCGGTGCAACTTATTTACACAACATCAACAAGTTTTTCAAAATCTTAAAAAAGATGCGGGTATTCTTCCCACATAGCATCGTCATGTTCCCATCTCATGTCCTCAAGATTGTACCAGGTCTACTAGACCTTTACAATCCCTATGGATCAATTCCGGAGTTGTTTTCTCTTCTGGTCCAATATCCACACCGAATGCA
This sequence comes from Picea sitchensis, assembly GCA_010110895.2. Lineage (NCBI taxonomy): Eukaryota > Viridiplantae > Streptophyta > Pinopsida > Pinales > Pinaceae > Picea > Picea sitchensis. The sequence continues at coordinate 12,705 of SNQJ01S0058022.1, read as the reverse complement.
CTTGCAAGACACCTTCTTGCTCCACCTAAATCACATTCCAATCAATAACATGATTAGCATCAAGTATATATTTCTTAAGAAATGAAACATGAAACACATTATGTAGAGTCATGGATGTAGACAATGCAAGCATATATGAAATTGTTACAATCCTTTCTAGGATTTCAAATGGCCCACGATATCTGGCTGCCAAATTGGAATAGTTTCCCAACTTCAGTGAGCTTTTGTTGGATTTCACTTACAAGAAAACATGATCACCCACTTTAACCTCCCTCTGGGTTCTATTCTTATTAGCATAACTTTTATTCATGTCTTGGGAAGTCTTCAAATTCTGCTTAATCTTTAGCATTTGCTCCATTTCCTTGAGCTATTCAGGCCCAACTATTTCTCTATCATCTGGGTTATCCCATCTTACTAGGGTGTCACACTTTCTTCCATAAAGTGCTTCAAATGGTCTCATATTCAATGATGCTTGATACCCATTGTTGTAGGCAAATTCTACCAAGTGTAGGTAGTATTCCCATTTAGTTGGTGTGTCCATCACATACATCCTTAGCATGTCTTCTATCATTTGATTCACCCTCTCCATATGCCCACTAGACTTAGGATGATAAGCAGTATTAAAGTTCAGATTCGTTCTGAACCCTTTGAATAACCCCTTCTAGAACTTTTAGGTAAATTCCGGGTCTCTCTCAGACACAATTGTCTTGGGGATACCGTGCAATCGTGCTACTTCCCACATATAGATTTCTACAATATTAGCTGTCTTGTGAGTGGTATTCAATGGAATAAAATGGGTATCTTTCATAAGCTTATCTGCCACCACCATGATGGAATCGTGTTGCTTGTCAGTTCTAGGAAATACCGTGATGAAATACATTATCACCACTTCCCACTTCCACTCAGGAATGGGAAATGGTTGTAGCAACCCTGCTGGGTGCCTATGCTCAGCCTTGACCTTCTGACAGTCTATACATCTGGTGATGTATTCTGCAATATCCTTTTTCATTCCCAACCAAAAGTAATAGCTCTTGAATGCTACCACTATTTTATGATATCTAGGGTGCCCAACATAAGGCGCATTATGTATTTCCTTCAAGACCATAATTCTCAATTCCCTAGAATTAGGTACATAAATTATATTTTTGTAAAGGAGTGTTCCATCCACTTCCAATTTATAATCTTCCACTTCCTGTAGCATCTTACCTTGCTGTAGCTTTGCCTCTAATTCCATGTACTGAAAATTTGCATTTCCAGCTTCTGAAATTCTGCCTTTAATATCAATTTAATACATGTTGATGGTCGTAGCATGTAGTTCATGCACTCTTCTGCTAAGTGAATCAACCACTTTTTTCTCCTTTCCTTTGATATGATTGATATCAAAGTTGTACTCGCAAAGGAATTCCAACCATCTACTTTTCCTAACATTCAAGGTTGGCTGATCAAACAAATACTTTAGACCGTTGTGGTCTGTCTTCAGTTCAAACCTCTTTCCCATGAGGTAATGTCTCCATTTCTTTAGAGTGTGCACTATGGCTTCCAACTCCAAATCATGAGTCACATAGTTTTTTTCGTGCTCTTTCAATTTCCTGGACTCATAACATATTACAAATACATTATGGTCGAGGAGTCCTCCTAGTCCTTCTTTGCATGCATTTGTACACACTACAAAATCTTCATTTGGATCTACAATCCTTAGGATTGGAGCACTGGTTAACAACTGCTTCAATTGATGGAAGCTTCTCTCACACTCCTCTGTCCATTGAAATTTCTTCTCCTTCCTTTGCAAGGAAGTGATGGGGTGAGATATCCTTGAGAATCCTACAATGAACCTTCTGTAATAGCCAGCTAGACCCATAAAAGATCTGACTTCTGTCACATTCCTCGGCGCTGACCATTCTCGGACGGCTGCAATCTTCACAGGATCCATGGATATCCCATCCTTTGTAATGATATGTCCCAAATAATGGATCTTCTTTCGAAAAAATGAGCACTTTCTCAATTTGGAATACAGTTGGTTCTCTCTTAGAAATTGCAACACCATCCTTATATGTTGTTCATGCTCTTCCTCTGACTTGGAATACACCAGGATGTCATCCAAAAAGACTATGAAAAACTTGTCTAGATATTTTCCAAATACACCATTCATTAGGCACATGAAAACATCGGGTGCATTTTATAACTCAAATGGTACCACTGTGTGTTATAACCCTAATTTTCACCAGACATGCATACCTGGTATTAGGCCATCTCATTTTCCATTTTTTTCAAGCCACTACTTAACACCTCTTCTTAAAAACACCATTTTTGAAGGCATACATGCCCTGCTCCACTACTGCACGCGTGTATATGCTAGTTGACCCACTACAACCTGCATATACCTACAAAAACATGAAAAATAGAAAGTTGCAGATGGAATACAAATTTTCAGGTAGGTTTCCTTGAACCGTTTGACCACCTACATCCGATCATTCAATCAAATACCTAGCCCTTTTCAGCCTATAAAAGAAGGGGTAGGGGTCCCATTTGGAGGAGGAAAATAATGGTAAAGAAAATCTACCTGATTTGGCATTCCCCTTTCCCCAACCTTTTGCAACCATTGTGTGAGAATTGAAGAGGCAAAGCATATGTGGAAGCGGTTGGTGAACCGTTGAAGAAGATCCCAGGACCAGATTTGAGGAGCAGTAGCCGATATCACCATTGTAAGTGACTTTTGTGAGGTTAATAGAAAGAATTACTTTTCCCATCCCACCATATGAGGTGTTCAATATTCAATTTGGTTTATATTTTTGGAACCTCTAACCCACTAATTCATATATGAGATGCATGTTCATAGTTCTTTGTTTGTCTGTTTATGAATGCAGGTTATCTTTGGGAGGAGACTTGCAGTCAAGGAGAAACCGAACGCAAAAGGATCAACACCGAGTGAGGAGTTCAAGGTAGAGTTACCAGATCCTTTTATCCTTGTATTTTATGCATGAATGTGGGGTGTATGTCAAGATAATAGTAAAAAGTAGGAGAATTTTGAAGGTTATTTTCTACATGCATTACTAAATCCTTAGTGCTAGTCCATAGGGAGATTTCCCACCCACAAAATAATTGGTGACCATACTGGGGAAATCTCTAGGGTTTTGGGGGATACTTTTTGGGTGTTTTAAATTGGTTGTATTACCTTTTTTCTGAGTTTCTGCAAGAGTCTGAGCTAGTAGGGATTCTGGTCTTCCATACCAATACTCCTTGATTTCATTGCTTGACTGCTTTTTTCTTTTTCTGGAAGTCACAAAGGTATACATGGCCTGTACAAGGCCCACACACATATATATGCACCCTACCTTTATACAACCCATGTGCATACGTTGGATGATTAAGTGTCAGTTACGTGTCTGAGTTCATAATTTTTTTTTTAGAGAGGCATTCATCCTCTTCCCTGTCAGAAGTGATCCTTCTCAGGGGTTTTCTGGATCTATTTTTGGTCTCTGTTGTTACAGTTTGTAGCCTAGGTATAACCTCAAATTAGCTTGTTTTTAACAAAGTTTCCTTGCATCATTTTCTGTCAAAATAATTTTATGTGTGTTCAAGGGATTCTGGTTCTCAATAGAAGTACTCCTTGCCAGTGCTTGATTTTTTTTTTTTCAATTTTGGAGGAGTTGTACAGGTGTACACAGTCTGTAGTGGGCCTGCACATATGCATATGCGCCCTGATCTTGCACAACCCCCGTACATACACTGGTTGTTGAACTTTTAGTAGCGTACATGTTGAGATTTTTTATTTTTTAGAAGGGGCATTCATTCTCTTCACTATTAGGAGTCACACCTCTCATGGATTTTCTTGATATAGTTTGGGTCTCTGTCATAGCAATCTTTAGCTTATGTTTGATTACAACATAGCTTTCTTTTTCATTAAATTTTTTTTCCTCTGTTTTTCTGTAATAGGGTTTTTAGACAAGTTTGAGAGTCTGCTTCAATCAGCTTGTGTGTTATTGTCAGAAACTCTTTGCGATCTGTGCTTAGTCCAGAAGTCATTTCTTGGTATTTACTTGTCGTCATTTTTTCCTTTTTTTCTTTTTAAGTATTAAATAAAAAATATATATATAAAAAAATCTTTTATTTCTTGGTTTGGTTAAGTAGTTGGTTGTTTGCATTAATCATTAGGAAAAATATTGATTTCGTAAGTTCTTGGTTGATTGACTTAGGACAATAAGTAGCTCATAGTCGAGTGAAATCTTGTTTTGATTTTTCTATTAAAAGATCTTAGGAAAAAAAGCTTGAAAATTTGGTTAAAGAGTTTGAATGTGCAAATTTGAATTTGTGAAGAAGTAATTCGTTTCCAGTTTCATTATATGATATTCTCTTTCGTCTATGAAAAAAATCACTGGTTTCACTTTCGTTGTCTTTGACTTAAGAGAACGACTAAAATTAACGATTAATTAAAATCAGCTAGACTTTATGTTTGTAGGGTCCATCAACTAGTCTAGGCTAGAGCCTTGATTTAGGATTGGAGAGGAAACTCTTCAAGGCTGCAAAAACAAACAAAAGAGTATGTGCTAGGGAGTGTTAAAAGTCTAGTATCATGAAATTTATCTGGGAGTCCCCTCTAACATAGGGGAGAAACATGAGGTCACATGTGGAAAGGTGGCAGAGATAACCCGTCCAAAGTTGGACCAAGTGTAGTGGGGAACACATATAGAGGATTTATCTTGGGATTTCGTTGATCACATTTGCTACGAAGCTTCGTGGGTTTTGAATCCATTCAAGGTCCTTACTCATCTTTTGGAACACTTTATTTTGATACCCTTGATAGGTTTCAGGCTTGATACCCTACTCATTGCGGTCCACCCGACTTTCGACTATACCCGCCTGGTGATTGTTTGCGCATTGGAAACCTAGTTGCCTATCATTCTAGTGACTTAAATAGGTGACTATAGGGGTACACCGTGGTACCTAGGACAGACATCAGGCCACTCTTTGTAGAGTATGCCCAGAGGGTGCTTCCATATTCAAGTTTCACTTGCACCGGTAAGCTGCTCTAGTGTTGGTTGTTGCAACTGTTCTTCCAACTAGATAGTGACTGCTTGTTTTATCTCATAGGTATTTTTTCTAGTGCGTGATGGTTCTCAAATGATTATAGATAGCCCTAGTGTGTCTTTGATATTGTCACACAGTGGAGGATCAGGAGTTCCATTNCCCCCAAGGCGAAAACTAGACCAGTAAGGGTCTTTTGAGACAATCAGGTTACAAGAAAATATGCCAAACCCATTTTTGAGAGGAGAACATTTGATTCTGGAGGAACCAATCATAGTGTCTCAAGCAACAATGGAACCATATGTTGCTACTTCTTTAGGGAATACTGATATTCCCTCCATGACTGTCACTACAGGGGGTGTTCCACCTCCTAACCAACCGTCACTGGTCCGGGCCACTGTGGTATTGATTGCTTCTACCTCGGGCAATTTTCTAATTTCATCTATGGCGACGATCACTTCTATGTTTACTTAGAGTGAGACAGGCCCTCCATTCTCATATGGGATGCTATGAGTACTGAACTTTCCTCCTCCACTCTACAGACTTTAGGTCTAGGGGCAGGGAGTTCCAAAACTCCTCTGCAAGGATATATGGGGGGCATTTCAACCTCCTTTATTTATTTCCCTTACGATGGGGGTCATATTCCCCCTTTGTCCCCCTCACTCGGTGGTGTTCATCAACACTCCGCCGGGCCAAACGTAAACTTGTTTGGAACAGGTAGTCAAGCACTCCCTTCTTATAACATGTCAATTGGTTCGACACCGTTCTCTCTATTCGATGCATTTGGTCACAATGCTTTCTCGTCAGCTACTGTCTCGGCCAGGGAAAACCATGGTTATGGACAACCACATCATGTACAGGGTACTATTCCTGCACAGGGGGAAAGCTTAGGAATTCCTTCCTCACAAGGACCTTGGAATTTGTGGCAAGGATCAGTTCCCTTGTAAGCAATGTAGATTGTGGGAAACTCCTTCCATACACATTGGAACCCCAGACAAGGCTCAACACCTATTCCCGTCAGATTAGCAGGGGGGAAACCCTTCCCAAAATCCTTGGAATGTGACGCAAGCCCAACCCTTTACGTCCTATTTCGGGAATCAGCTGATCATGCCTCAACAAGCGTAGAATCCATACATTGTTCACGTCCATGTTTATTATCAGAGTTATGGCCAACAACCTAACATTTCCTGGTAACCTGGTGCTATCCAAACCCCAGGCTCCTTTTTCCCTGGTTATAATCCACAACCCAAACTATTGTTTTTGGAAACCCTGCACTTACCATACTTGAGAAGGTTATTAAATGACCCCATCTGTCACGATCCGAGTTGGCCTCCTATGCTGACCAAGTTTCCTTCGGACATTCTAAAGTTCGAGGCCAAGCCTAACAAATATCCTAGCGATAATGTGACTACTTTCCACTTATGGTGCTCATCTAACTCTTTGAGGGATGACTCCATCCAATTGCGATTGTTTCGACACACTCTCATAGGGAGTGCTGCGAAATGGTACATCGAGCTTGACCACTCATGCTACTCTTCCTTCAGTGAATTGCAGGGATGATTTTAAGGATGGAAATTTATTTTAAAATGTAGAAACCTTGGTGAATCTTACTAATCCTTCATATTCCAACTATAAATGTTTGGCGATAGTTTCGTAACAATATTCAAATTTATAAGGATTTTATTTAGTTTTTATAAAATTTTGGCCATTTTTAAGGTAAAGTAATTGTATCCTATAGAATTTGGGTGAATCATTTTTAAAATAGCGAATCTCTTTTTTGGAAAAACCATGGAAAATTAGCCCATGAGCGAAATTTATCCCCTAAAATCATCCATGGTGAATTGGCAATGGATTTCTTAAACCATTTCCAATTACCTGTGAGATATGACACTGACACTGAATTGTTGGCCAACTTTGAGTAGACAAAAGCAGATAATATCTTGGATCACATTTGAGAATGGTGATGCCGGAAGAGTTTGATAAAAGTGCCAGTCCCACCAACATTCTTGCTAGAGTGGTTCCTTAAGTATTTGGTACCCCAGTTGTCTAAAGACGTCGCAATGCTCGAGGTGTTTTTCGAGGAAGATGCGATAATGAGAGCTCAACAACTAGAGTTGATTTACTCTCAGTCTGGTTTACTTTACGAAATTTTTCCAGATGCACCGAGGTCAATACTTGACAAGAATAGACAGAAGTTTAGACCACATGCCGATGGAATTATTGGTTCAACACAAACGAAGCCCGCTGATCCATTGTCAAATAAATTGCAAAAATTGTCGATACAGTAGACAACGACCATCTAGACCACTGGTTCAACTGTTCCCCCTACCTAAAAGTCGCATGTTCACAGTGTGAAAATGATAAACATGAAGGCCACCCAATAGCCCAACAGAAAGAAGAAACAATGAAAGAAGGGTAACGGGGATAATAAACCCATCGATAATGCTAACAGGGGAGACACTAAAAATAAGAAGTCAAAGTATCCTTGTGATCTTTGCAAGGAGGACCACCCGACACATTAGTGCCCTTGGCTTGCAGAGGCCCAAAATTTATTGGCACAACAATAGCCTATTATGTTAATGAACCTGTTTCCACATGGGAAAAACCTAACCCGAGCCTCTTCGAGTGTCGAGGGGGGAATTCAGAGACCCCC